>JANZLB010000003.1:631534-642126 GCA_026167865.1 Notarius quadriscutis | reverse complement strand
CTCACTCTCTCTCTCTCTCTCTCTCTCTCTCTCTCTCTCTCTCTCTCTCTCTCTTTCACTCTCTCTCCACTTGGTCACAGTGAGCTGATTAAAGCGTCCTGGTTGTTCAGTGTACTGTATGCTGTGTGTGACGAAAGCTGCTGATGGTCGCATTAAATTGAACTCGCATGGCTGATGTTTCTACGTGACCTCATTTCCTTTTGTTGTTGTTTTTGTTGTTCACCTCCTTCTTGTAATTTATGCGTGGATTGTTGCCTCGCCGTCGCCACACTTTCTGACTCCATTTGCATTCATTAAACAGTCCTCACACTCTCCAGTGGAGAACCAGAACATCCTCAGTTCAAAGCTTGATGTCTTTATATGTCCGAGGCCCATGTACTTGGCAGCGAGCCCGAGCCATTTGGAACCAAAGCCCTTGACTTCCTGCCAAATCTAATTTCCTCACAGTTAGCTATTCAGTGTCCTAAACAGGCTTTTTAACCTTGAGGGAGCGTCTGCGTTTCTCCTGGACACATGATCTCCTGAAGGCCTGCGTGATGTTCGAACGTCTTTCTTTCTCTTCCCCCCCCCCCTCCCCTCCCGGGAGTCTCAGACCCTGTCTTGCTTCTTTTGGCAATAAATTAAAAGGAGTCCACAACTTGTTTAAACCCCGCTCTGTCTGGAGAGACCTCATCCCCCCTCCCCCCACCTCTTTACATTGTCGGAGAGATCGGACTGAAACGAACCGAAGGAAAAATTCACAGGTGACGAGAAGTGCACAGGCAGTGGAGGGTTTGACGAGTAGATAGTGCTTACAGATTCCAACATCTGTACGAGTGGGTAGGAGGCTGCCATGAAGGACACCAGCTCAGAACCGGAACCCAATCCAGAGGTTGCCATTGCTCCTGCCACAGCTGCTCGAGTGTGAGGTCCTTCTGGAGGAGTAATTTGCACACTCCATGAGGATCTGCGCCTTTAGACAGCCGTTTCCCGTCACTTTGCTGGAAGCCTCGTGATATCTTGTGACAGATGACTGCTCCCCCCCCAACATACACGTCTGACCTTCTGAATCGAGATGTTCTCACTTCTATAAAAATTATCTTTGAAGCAATAAATCCATACAACCATCTGAAATGATTCTGCAGACAGAGCCTGGAGAGCCTGGAGAGCTTGTGGTCCTGCAGTTCCTACGTGTAATTAGTTCCCGTCTAACAAAAAAAAAGAAGAATAAGAAGAAGAACTTGTGTGGTTTCATCTTCTCGTGACATTTCCAAGCTCTCCTTAAATGTGTACAGAGACTTGAAGAAAAAATAAATCTTGGAAGGAAGTCACGGAGATTGTCAGTGTGTGTAGCGAGGACGGTTAACTCGCTTTGCTACTTTAATCTGAGAATGATGCTCATATGAAGCTGAGCACGCAGCACGTAACTCGCACGACTGAGTTTCACCCTGATTAGTGTGACATTTAATTAGAGGTTATTGAGTTCGCAATCGTTACCACGATTTTAGGTTCACAATTAGATTTAGCTACATTTATTTTCCTATTCTTTATCAACTTAAATATTTTTACATTTTTTTTTCATTCTCTTAACCAACAGTAATTTACCCACATTTGTAAAGGTTGAAGTAAACTATAATCGCATATTAACTAAAATATTCCTTTTATTAAAAATGAAAGTTAATAACATTTCTTTTCTTAATAAACCTTTATGAATATTTGTTCTCCCTCCATTTGCTTGTCTTTATCTTTCAGCTGTCTGTGAAAGAGAGGGAGAGCTCTGCGTTCTTGTTAAATCTGTTTGTACACAATCACACAGCAGCTCTTTCACATATATAATACTACATCTGTTTTTGTGTTTGCAGCATTAGAGCTGTGTTACTTCCACCTGCAGTGAAGCCATGTACATTAGAGCGCCTAAACAACACAATTACAGCTACGAAAAGCGAAGAGATTATGCAGCCTGATGATGATCACCTTTCATTTTTTATTATTGATTCAGATCATTGTAAATTTATATCATGATTCATCATCACACAATGTATTGTTACATTCCTGCTGCTAAGCTTTAGAAGTGACCTGTAACCATTATTGGATGGCAGGACAGGCCACGCCAACAAGTAACAACAGTCACTGTGTCGCTCATCACTTACTGGTTTATTTAGCACCAGTTTACACATATGAAGTGATTTTACACTTCTTTTTTTTTTAAATTTGATCCAACGAGTTCCTTCCAGCCAGATCTGTAATGAGATGCACACAGAGCTCGAATATTTCCTGTGAGGCCTTGCTCAGAAACGGCGGCCTCGTCGGGAAACGAGTCGCGCATACGATTTATTTTCTTGTCGTTCTGGGAAACCGCAAATCTCCACGAAACACGCTGCCTCCTTCTGTTCCATCATCTCAGGTTCGTGGTTTTCCTCCTGAATGCCTGAGCTGTGTGCTGCCTTGCGGTTTACGCCTTTTATTTTATAGAATGATTCGACTGATGGTCTGGAATAAGTGCTCAAGATCATAACTCAAGGACATTTTTTACATTTTTGCCTTTGGGGGGGAAAGCAGTCCCCTTTTCACAGCTCGAGTGAAGGGACTGTAAACACGGAGGCAGCTGAACTGGCACTTTCACACAGCCGTCAGGGAACGCTCTGACAGCTCGGCCGTTTAACTCGGTAAATACTTTCCCTCCAGCCCGTTAATGAATCGCATTCTGTGTGCACGGAATAAAAACGCACCCTGCCAAACGAAATGCCTCGTCGGTGAGATGAAGAGGTGATATTTTTATCTTCACCATCGTGTGAGATTTCCTCGGCGTGACTCATAGTGCTGCAGAAATGGGTTCGATGCCTTGCGCTGCTGTCATGGGGCAGGTTTTTTTTAAACACGGGTCTTGGGTGATCCTTCCCCAGCGTGGTTTAATGAAAACCAAGAACGAGGACAGTTTCCATATATACACACCACGCTTGAGTAAAATATTCTTGTCCACAGGAAACAGTGGTTCATTTAAAACTCCTTGACTTGTGGTTATTATGCAGACGGCAGTCGTTTAATTTGTCACACAGATCCCACACGGAATGGGAAAGAGATACGCGCTGAAGTTTTAAATAAAGCAGAGTGTCGGGGGAACCGTGCTCACGGCTGGGGTTTTAATCGAGGCTGGACAGGGAGGAGTTCACCATTTATCCTTCAACACCATTTTACCGGCTGTTTTAATTCATTAGTGTGTGTTCTAGTCCTAAAGCACTCACTGGGCTCTGCTTTGGGGATTAGTCAGAGAGGGGGGAAAACCCTCGAGACAGACTGGAACGAAATGCAGCTAAACGTTGTTTGTTAATATTTCAGACTTGATGAAGCTGAGATTACATTCGACTGTGGAAGACGACGCTGGCCAAGATCTTTTTTTTAATACAGCGTTAATACTTTATCATGTTGGAAGCCAAGAAGAAGCTAAGAAACCTTTATTTATCCCGCATACACTCAGGCACAGGCTTAACACAGTGAAATTTAACCCATCTGAAGCAGTGAACCCACACACACACACACACACACACACACACACACCCAGAGCAGTGGGCAGCGATGCTACAGTGCCCAGGGAGCAGTTGGGGGTTTAGGTGCCTCGCTCAAGGGCACTTCAGCTCATGGTCTCCCCATGTTCACCTAACCGCATGTCTTTGGACTGTGGAGGAAACCCACGCGGACACGGGGAGAACATGCTAACTCCACACAGAAAGGCCCTCGCTGGCCTCTGGGCTCGAACCCGGACCTTCTTGCTGTGAGGTGATAGTGCTAACCACCGTGCCGCCCCATATGGAGTGTAGAGGTGTGGTCCAGACTTTTTTTGGGGAAGCCATGGCCGAATGGTTAGAGAAGTATCTTTGGGACCAAAAGGTTGCTGGTTTGATTCCCTGGATCAGCAGGAATGGCTGAAGTCCCCTTGAGCAAGGCGCCGAACCCCCAACTGCCCCCCGGGCTGCTCTGGGCGTGTTATTGTACGTCGCTCTGGATAACAGCATCTGCTAAATGCCTGTAACGTAATGTGTAATATATAAATTAAAAATGTGAACGAAAGTGTTCAGAGCCGCAGGTTGCGCATCACTAAGCAATCCCGTTCCGCAAGTTTGGAGTCAAATCAGGGGCAAATCCCAGCTCGGGGAGGCGGAGCCGAACGCATTTTCGAGCCCAGAGTTGAACACGGTGGAAAACCCTCTCGGATGCTGCTGTGGACTTTCTGTTCTCCGTCCAGCTTTAAGCTCGGAGTTTCCACACCGTGTTTCAGAATCTGCAATTTTGCCTAAATCCGATCTCCACACAAGTGATTTAATCTGATCGACAGATTTATTATTTTCCACATTTATTTACTTTCAGTGTGAATGTAATCTGGAGCCTGTGTGAAGATGAGAACAGAGGTGTTGCGTCTTTGCTGCACAAATAAATCGGCCTTAAAACAGCACCGTCCTGAAACTCATTCCTGTTTTTTTTCAGTAACCTCTTTATCCTGGTCAGGGTCACGGTGGATCTGGAGCCTGTTCTGGGAACACTGGGTGTGAGGTGGGAATGATGACACACTGGGTGGGACGCCTGTCCATCGCAGGGATGTCCTGAACCGGTTTTTGCTTTAACTGTGGAAAAATCTACTGGTTTCTCAACTACGATGCCGTTATGCATTGCCTTGCACCCAGAGTTAATTTTTATCCCATTTTTGTTGCCATGATGAGCTTCTTTGAATACTGCATCACTCTGAAGCTTGGCCTGCTCACGCCATACCAGTGCCTGGTGTCTCTCCGAGCTGCTATAATCGAGGATCACGATGTTGTCCATGAACACTTTGATGGTTCACTTCCTCCATCCTGGAATTCTGCTCCACCAACACTTTCCTATCCGCTTTCCATCAGCAGCAGGGTGTGTGTGTGGGGTGTGAGGGGGTTTAAACCATGGGTGTGGTGGCTCCTCACATTGCTCATGTCAGCGTTTTATTTCCTCATGTTTTCCTGAAGAGATTTTTTTCAGGACCATGTTGAGGTGGGGTCATCCGCGTAACCCAGCGCCGTGTTTGTTTGGTCGTATCCTTGCCATGATTCCCTTGATGCCAATACTTGTGTTGATGTCAGTGGTGATCGCTGGCCAGGGGCAGAGCGCTGCTGGAGGCCTCGTGTAACTAATTCTGGATCTGATTTGAAACAGCTGGGTGGAGAGGAACGCGTGAAATTATCCATGATCTCTGATCTGAGGTCATTGCTGTAATGTGGCTCCGATTCTTCTGTTTTTCTTCGCTGACCATGGAAATGGGTGTTCCACTCAGCCATGCTGAAACACGATGATGATGATGATGATGATGATGATGAGGGGTTTCTCCTGAGTCCATGATGTCACTGTCCTGACTTTGGGTTTTGAATGAAGAAGTTTGAGCTTGTTTTGAGCAGTCAGATTCAGATCACGACCGCTTCCAGGCACGTTTACACAAACGATGCTTTGGTACACTCGAGGCCTCATGCTGATCTTTTACATTACGTGAGCGGCATTTAGCAGACGCTCTTATCCAGAGTGAGGTACAACGCACCCAGAGCATTCTGGGGAGCAGGTGGGAGTTCGGTGCCTTGCTCAAGAGCACTTCAGTCATTCCTACTGGTCCAGGGAATCGAACCAGCAACCTTTTGGTCCCCAAGAACACATGATTGTCAGCTCAAGCCAAAATACCATGAAAAACCATTATTGACCCTTTGGGGTGTAACACCTGACTGAATGGATGACTATCTGTATCTAAATCTACGCATCTCTCTGCATTTCTGGATTTAAATACAAAATGGGCGTAGCTTATACCGAGCCACCCTGTTGAGAGTGCTAAGGAATTAATGTTACCAGTAAGAAGTTGATTCTTTTCCAATAATAGCACATTCCCAGGTGTTTTATTCCTCTTACGCCACAGTGACGTCATACTTTATCTATTTATAGCTACATTTAGTTAATTCCTGTTGTCACTCGTGTTTTCGCAGCTATCAACAGACAAAAACTACACAGCTTGTCGTGTTACCAAGAAACTACAAAGAAGTGTAAACTTCTCTGTCCTGAAGATGTCAGAATCTCCAGCTTTACCTCTGACACTGGAGACTCCTTCCATGAACTAATAAATAAACGATTTTGCCGTAAACCGTCGCTGTCCTGTGCCGCTGAGGCTCTTAGGAAGTTGATGAGGAACTTCTCCAAAAGGAAACGCAACCAGAAGTTTAAACAGCCGTTAGAGTTGAGTTTCACTCGTGTTGTCCTTCATGCTCACTTCCTCCCGAAGAGGGAATTGATTTTCCGGCGAGCAGAGGGCGGTATAATTGAGAGATGTGATGGCTTGTTAGTGCTTGGCATCCGTCCTGCCCTGGGCATGCCTTTGTGTTTGTGACGGGGAAGAAGATGCCACGACTGTCACGACTCGCTCTCTCTGAGCCTTTGTGTTGTAACTCGTGTTAATTGTGAAGTAATTAGTGGAGCTTGTTTACAAGTCCTTCATCCATCCTCGTTCTTTTGTTCTTGGGAATGCAGTGGAATCGCTGTGGTGTTGAATTAGAGACAAATCACTGGTTCCTTTCTCAGAAGGTTGTCAGGGTTTTTTTATTTATTTTAATCTGACTGGCTGTTTAAACCATTTTATAATTAAGTCAGTGTGAGAGGTTCAGCGTGCTCCTGAAAGTGTCAGGAGACCAGCTATAACGAGGAGAGCAGGTCTGTCTTTCCACATCACACAAGTTGTGTTTGGTTCTTGACTGACTGACTGATGGCTCCTCTGCTCCATTTATCCAGCACCAGAACTCTTTCGGGTAATTATCAATATGCTGATGATGAGATGATTATCATTCCCCCCCTCCCGCTGCAGATTGAAAGAACGTTGGCTGATCCTGTGAGCAGGCATCTTCCCAGCCTACATGTGGATTCCTGAATCTGCAGGCTGGTTAGATGGTTGTCACATGTCCACCGAACATCAGCGTTTGTGCTTCTGTTCCTTAATTGTTTGTTTGAAGAACTTTGATTCGAAGATTTTGACTTTTTGATGATGCACGATGGAAATGTAAAGGTTTTTGTTTCGATTCTTTGATTCTGTATCAGATACTTACCATGAAGTAAGTCAAGAGTTCCTCAAAGGTTCTTCAGGGGTTCTCGCATTCTAAACTTGTGTGCACGCTTAATATACAGAGAGTCACTTCCAGAATTATTAGCTCCCTTGATTTAAAAAAAAAATCTAGTTGTGGTTAATTTGATTAATCATAGATTAACAAAATCATATGTCACAATTATTGGCACCTGAGCGAGACGGAGAGCACAAAAGCGAGTGATGGAGAGGAAGAGCCAGACAGAGGAAAGAGAGAGGTGGAGTTAGAGAGAGAAAAAGAAATGAACAGAGAGAGGAAATGTTGTGATGTGACTGTGCATTACTGATGTTTTGAACATGAGTTTGATTGTGTGTAAGCCCTCAGTCTGATTTCCGCGGCCCGTTCTTTGGCACTGTAACGCTGCAGTTTATTGACTGAGGCACTGCGGCGTCTCGTGCACCTGCTCCGCGTCCTGGCTGGAGCGAGTGCCCAATTTCACGATGATTTCCACAGCGAGAGGCCAGCGCAGTCTCAGCTTCATGTCCAAAATCTATTTAGTGAAAACAGGTCAGCAGCCGAGGTTAATTTATAGCTCTGGCGTTTCTGCAGCCGTCTGACCATAAATCTCCCGAATACGCCGCGCGCCAAGCCCTGATGTGTTTACCAGACACTTTCCCTTTTTTGTGTATTTCTCTAAATAGATTCATATCTACCAGAGTCTCTGTGCAGCGTCTCGGTTTATTAGCAAATTGAGTTCTCTTCAGGAAGCACAAACCACACACAGGGAGATTTGTATGATTTTGTTTTTGCAGTTTCCCAGCGGAGTTTCTCATTAAGACGTTTGCTGTAAGGCAACAAAATCAACACGGACACACACACGAAAAAAAAAAAGACACCCAGTTTAATGGCTGTCTGGGATCTCTGGTGGTGATGTTTCTTTCCTGCACACCTTCATGAAGGTTCTGAGACAGCTGTGTGCTTCAGAGCTCCGATCCAGCAGGTTCTGTTTCCTTTCCTTTTGCTTGTCAGCTTGAGTTTGATCACCAGCAGCAACGACTCGAGACAAATTACTGTCTTGTTACAGTCTCTCTCTCTCGTTGTGTCTCGCACATGGCTGAAGGGAAGATCTCTGGGTAAATACAAAGCGTCATTTCAACATCAGCCTCAGCACAGGAAAGTGGAAATGGTGCGCTGTCACGCACGACACGGAGTCTGAAGTCGCACCTTCAGGTTGTAATCGGCCCGATCCTGTCCAAAGAGTTTACTTCCCAGATGGGATTTTCAGACTGTCTTGGAATTCAGGATTCAGTGATCTCCTTCCATGGAATTCAAACCTTGCATCCATGCCTTGGCCTTAACTGTAGGCCCTGGGATTTGTTTTAACCCTCTACTGTATGGTGTTGCCATATGGCAACAATTAATTTTTCTCATTTTTCTGATAGGCGGTACCTGAAAATCTGGTTTACTCTCTTTGTGAAAAGCAGGACCTTTGTTTTTCTATGAAACATAATTGTCAGGTTACAGGAACAGGAAATGCTGCTCGCACTTCCCTTTTCAGTGGATACTTAATGCCATTAAGGTTGTCAGCTGAGGGCTGTCAAAATTAAAATATTGTTTAGTATTTAGAAAAAAAATGTCCTTCCAGAGAAATTTTTTTGAAATGCTGTCTGTAGTAAATAAACATTTTAATTTTTATCATTAAATCAAGTTTAGATATAGTCAGTCATTTGTAATTTGGGAAAATGTAATCGTTGCCATATGGCAACAACACGCAAGTAGGTCACTTAAGTTTGTCCATTCAACTGAATGAAATAATGTTTCTTAAAGGTGAAGGACTCGACCAGTAATACGCGTATTAACTCACTCAGGAAGCTCGTTTAATATCATGTAATCATGTCTAACCAGTTGGTGAATAAATTTAAGATAAAACTTTATTAATCCCGAAGGAAGTTCTTGTGCCAGAAATCGCTTCAACATAATACAGTCTATTAAAATACAATACAAATTAAAAATAAAAATAAATTGTCTGTAAAATAAAACCGTATAAGAAATAAATGCCTTAAGAAACCCCAGTGCCGAATGGAGCAATCCAGTATAAAATGGGAGTGGGAGGGGGACCAACCAGGACCTTATAGTTAGCATTCTAACAATCGAAAATAAGGTGAGTTGTGTGAGACACGAACCTGATGGTGAAAGTAAATATTGCACATGGTGTTGGGGGGAAAAACATTGTTGCACATCACAAGACACGACAACTCGGTAAACTGCACATGATCTTTTGGTGTCAGCCGTCATCCTCATCATACACACGGCAACATTTCACTGACAAAACCTCAAGTCCCTGTGGAGTTCTCTCCTCACATCGCCAGCATCTTCACCTTCTCTTGATGTGTTGAAGCAGGAAGTGTGACGTGTTGCATGTTGTGCTGGACTTTTATTTTCCTCAGCTTTGGAAAGTGTCATATAGAGTCCTGGTATAGGATAAGGGGACATCATCGATTTGTGACATCAAAGGGGACAACGTTTAGTCAAGGCAGCGAGGTACAGGATTGAGGCGCACACAGCATCGAGGTATAGAATTCAGGGAGAAAATTTAGTTATGGCATTGAGGTATAGAATTGAGGCACATCATTGATTTTAAGAATTGAGGTAAAGAATTTAGTTACAGTACTGAGGTACAGAACTGAGGTACAATATCGAGGTATACAACTGGGGTACAGCATCGTCACAACATCAAGATTCAGTGTTGAGTCAAGACATTGAGGTACAGCATCAAGTTGTAAAATTGAGGTAGAGAATCATGGTACAGCTTTAAAGTATAGAATTGAGGTTCGGAATGTGTTGTTGAAGCGACGTGTCTACTGCGAGATGCTTGTTTATGGTGTTCCCCTTGATCCCGCGCTGGTGATGAGGGACGGTTTGATTAAACACTTCTGCGAGAGCAGATTTGCTGATGTTCCTTGTTCTCTGCTTGTTGTTCCACATTGTGAACCCCGGAGTGGCGTGATGGATGTTTTTAGAATCTTTAAACCCAGCAGCTCGAGATCCTCACAAGCATGTGGTTAAAGCAGCTGTAGTTCAGTTTATCCACATGGAGGTTGGAGCTCCAGACCAGGGACAGGATGAAGGATCTGGCCGGATGAATTATTTACATCGGCTGGGGTTCACTTTGGAGAGCGTGTTGCCTTTCAGAGCAGCGTAGGCTATAATCAGTGGCTTTAATAAAGAGGGTTTGTTCAGGGATCGTTTGGTCTCTTGGTTTCACTCCCATCCCCATTCCTGGTTTGGTCTGATGAACAATCTGTGCCTGTCTAAAAACAACTCTCGAAGACGTTAAGTTTTTTAGGAAGTGAAAAAACAAGAATCTGAACAACTTTTCTGTGTTTTAACGACAACCCCGATTCCAAAAAAGTTGGGAAAAAGTACAAATTGTAAATAAAAACGGAATGCAATGATGTGGAAGTTCCAAAATTCCATATTTTATTCAGAATAGAACATAGATGACATATCAAATGTTTAAACTGAGAAAATGTATCATTTAAA
>JANZLB010000003.1:573349-580849 GCA_026167865.1 Notarius quadriscutis | reverse complement strand
GAGTGTTCCTCTGAGTGCGCGTTCCTCTGAGTGCGCGTTCCTCTCAGTGAGCGTTCCTCTCAGTGAGTGTTCCTCTGACTCAGTGTTCCTCTCAGTCTTCCTCTGAGTGCGCGTTCCTCTGACTGAGTGTTCCTCTGACTGAGTGTTCCTCTGAGTGCGCGTTCCTCTGAGTGAGTGTTCCTCCTCTCGCCGGGAGTCACTTGGGCACTTTTTTACACACACACACACACACACACACACACACTCTGTCTGTCTGTCTGTCTCTAGCCTGCAGGGCCCCTCACCGTGTGCCCTGTGCAGTGTAGTGCGCCTCTGTAGGGAGCAGATCCCCGAGTACACTCTGGCATGCTTGAGGAACTGGTATCGCCTCCCCTACGCAGTGCTGCTTTTACACATGAACTCGTCCCCTCTGGGACATTACTGTGCACCCGAAGTAGGGAACCTTTATAGGGAGTAGGGCACTGAACCCCAAGGGGACTCTGTAGGGGCTAGGCACTGTAAATAGTGCCATTTCTAGGGCATAATGGCCAAAGTGTACTCTAGTCTCCTAAATCTTAAAGAGTGTTTGAGTCATTACTGTGCACCCTACGTAGTGCACTTATATAGGGAGTCAGGAACTGAACCCCAGCACGGTTCCCGACTGGACATAAAGTTCACTCTGTAAGGGGCAGGAGTTTCGTAGCGCACTTCCACACAAAGCAGTTCCCTAGATAGCTTACTTTTTTTTTTTTTAGCATTTAGTGTACTTTCTAGGCTATATGGCTCGTTTGTAAAGTGCACTATATAGGGTGCAATAGCATGAAACCTGTCCTGAAATTTGTAAATGATCATTACGGAGCTGTTGCTCTGTAATGAACATGCGGTTTGCTTTGTAGGGTTTATTCTGACATGCCCTACGTAGTGCGCTCTCACATGGAGTGCAGAAATGAACCCCTGTTAGAGATATAGTGCACTATATAGGGGGTAGGAGCTATGACTTCAGGCTTAGTGTACTGTAGTGTACTTTTATAGAGAATAGTGAACCTGGTGACCCACAAAATGGCTCCCTATTGGATAACAAGGTTCACTATGTAGGGTGCAGGAGTGATAGCTGCCTTCCTGTTGTCTATTTGATCCATTTTGAAACCTGTATAGGGAGCAGGGCACGGTGTCATGTAGTGCACTAGTGAATGGACGTCATTACTGACATAGTGCACTCAAGTAGGGACGAGAGAGGGTCTTTTACATCCACTACATATTGCACCTCTGATACGGACGAGGGAACGAGAAGAATACAAAGTCAAACACAATCAGCGTTCAGGTAGTTGCAGTGACGAGGATTCTGTTGCTAGGCAACTGGGTAACAAGGACACTGAGCGTTAGCTAGCTAGTGACTAAGCCTGGGGAATTAGCTAGATAGCAAATAAGTGTTTTATAAGCGAATACAAAGACACAGAGATAATGGAAATAAATCAATAGAAACAGAAACGTCCACATTTACCTCAGATGTGTTTGTAATTTATTAAAAAAAGACTCTCAACAACTTAACCTCCACTGACATGACATTTAGCATCAATTCCACCGTCTTTAGAAAAGTCTGTTCTGTGTTGTTCAACGTTAAGATATTTTTATTGACATTTGATATTAACTGTATTAATAAAATAATAACCGAAAATACATGTATTTGTGCACTACATAGCTAGCTAATGTCTACGGCTGGGGAGTTAGCTCGATAGCAGGCAAGTGTTTTCTATGTAAATATAAATACATTTTCATTAGAAATCAGATAAAATAATCAGGAATGTACACATTTCTCTCACATATGTTGGTAAATTATTAAAAAAAAAGACTCCACTACATTACTAAAATTACACTGGGTAATATGAACACTGAGCATTCGCTCGCGAGAGACTGAGCCTGGGGATTTAGCCAGGTGAGTCTTCTATGTACACACAGTGCCAGTGTACGGAAAGGTATAGTGTCTGTAGAAATGGGATAAAATAATCAAGGACATTCACATTTACCTCAAATGTGTTTTAAAAAAAAGTCTAAAAAAACCAAGTCAAAGTGTGTTGTCATTACAGATAGCATCAACCGCTAACTGAACAAACAGTCTCTGAACTTGCAGCCCATTCTGCTGTTCTTCAACATTACTCCAGTGATTTGACTTTGAAATGTCGATAAATCACTTTATAATTAAATTATAAAGTCAGAATCCAAAAAAAGCCACTATACCACAGCTCGACTCTTACATTTAAATATTTTTCCTTCATAGTTTTGTTTACTTTTCTTTCTTGTTTGAGTCTGTGTGGTATAATGTAGAAGGCAGACGCTGTGTGTGTGTGTGTGTGTGTGTGTGTGTGTGTGTGGTGTGGTTAGAATAGGATTCCAGTGCGGCTCTCACATTTATCTCCAGAGAGAAAAGCGAGTGAGGTCAACGGGTGCGCGTGTGTGTGTGTGTGTGCGCGCGTGTGTGTATGTGTGTGTGTTTTCCAAGTACCTACACCTTGTTTGAACGTGTCTAAGGTCTCATCCACAAGCTCATATATCTCAAACGAGATGTGTGTGTGTGTGTGTGTGTGTGTGTACACATGCAGCATTCACATGTTAGTTAAGTCTACATAGTTAGCTAATAGCGTTATAAAATAGGGTTTCAAATATAGCGAGCATGTTCACAATGGAACTGGAAAATTAGATTTGAAAAAATCGATTTACTTTGGTGACATTAGAATTTTAGCTGTGAATTAGCATTCTGTGAGAATGAATAAAGCTTTGAGATGAGCGTTTGTTTCTGTAAGCTTCCATGTACACACACAGGCTTTAATTACATTGTGATTCTAATTTTTAGCAATCTGCCTTGATTGCTAAACTGCCAGAGTTGGTTGCTAGCAAGCTAGCTACCTTGGTAAAATTAAACGGTCACTACCTCGGCAGGATTAAACGGTAGCTTCCACGGCAGGATTAAACGGTAGCTTCCTCGGCAGGATTAAACGGTAGCTTCCTCGGCAGGATTAAACGGTAGCTACCTCGGCAGGATTAAACGGTAGCTTCCTCGGCAGGATTAAACGGTAGCTTCCTCGGCAGGATTAAACGGTAGCGACCTTGGCAGGATTAAATGTCTGCATGCTGCTAATACTAGCGCTTCTTCTATTTGACCATCTTCCGTTTTTTATCATCTTTCTGTAAAAGAACAGTTAGCATGTGTGTGTTTATGGGGATGAATTTCTACGTATGGATTTGAAGGTATTTATCAACGACTGTGTGTGAGAGAGAGACATCGTGTGTGTGTGTGTGTGTGAGAGAGAGAGAGACACATGTGTGTGTGTGTTTGTGTCTGAGAAAGAGACATTGTGTGTGTGAGTGAGTGTGTATGTTGTGTGTGTGTGTGTGTGTGTGTGTGTGTGTGTGAGAGAGAGAGAGACATGATGTGAGTGTGTATGTGTGAGAGAGAGACATGGTGTGTGTGTGTGTGTGTGTGTGTGTGTGTGTGAGAGAGAGAGACATGGTGTGTGTGTGTGTGTGTGTGTGTGTGTGTGTGTGTGAGAGAGACATGGTGTGTGTGTGTGTGTGTGTGTTGGCACTGACACTGTGGCTGT
Source organism: Notarius quadriscutis (assembly GCA_026167865.1). NCBI lineage: Eukaryota > Metazoa > Chordata > Actinopteri > Siluriformes > Ariidae > Notarius > Notarius quadriscutis. The sequence goes on along the minus strand of JANZLB010000003.1, from coordinate 577,274 downwards.
TGTTGCAGGGTGAATGTCTGTGGAGGGCAGTGCTGTATCGGATGGAGCCAAGCGCCTGGATCTCAGCGCTGCACAAAACGTAAGACACACACACACACACACATTGATCAGTCATCTCACATACTTGCACGTGGAGGCGTGGCCTCTGTCAGTCATACTGAGGGAGGCGTGGCATCTGTGTGTATCAGTCTCAGTAAATGAGGTGTGGCCTATGTGTATCAGTCTCAGTGAAAAAGGTGTGGCCTCTGTGTATCAGTTCCAGTGAAGGAGGTGTGGCCTATGTGTTTCAGTATTAATGAAAGAGGCGTGGCCTGTGTGTTTATTAGTTTTAGTGAAGGAGGCGTGGCGTGTGCGTATCAGTCAGTGAAGTAGACTGAAAGTAACTCAATAGTGGATAGTTTTCAGGGTCCAAAGCAAAACTTTTGGCACCCCAACCATTAAAGCACCACATTAGGAAGCGTTTGAGCGCTGAGAGGATGATATATAAAAAACCTGACACATTTAAAACAGAGTGATTTTAATGAACACTTTTATAAATAACTACAGTAACAGCTGCAGAGATCAGATCAGCTGATCCACTTCAGCACTGAGAGAGAGAGAGAGAGAGAGAGAGAGAGATGACCAGAGTGAGGATGAGGAAGGAGGAAGATAAAACCAGGAGAAAAAGCGAGGGAGATATTGTGAGAAATGAAGGAAGAAATAAAGCTGGGCAATATAATGATATAATATCAACATTGTGACAAATTATCTCACGGTATATTTGTGGCGATATTGTTGCCATGGCAGTATTGTTTATAATTATTTATGTTTTTTAAAACAATAACAATTACAAATTCTGATTGGATCCCATGAAAATGTGCTGCATTTAAATTTCAAATGGAAGAAAAAAATGTTTACATCTGAGGTAAAGGAAGGACAGAAAGGCAGGATGAGGAAGGTGAAAGCGTGGGGGCAGGTAAACCAGTAACGGCAGATGCCCTGTTAGAGAGAAATGATGAGGGGTGAATGGTGAAAGATCAGAAAGAACGCAGTAATGAAATGGAGAGAGAGAGAGATGAAGTCCTCTTTCCCTCAAACGCAGTCGAGACATGTTTAAAGGTGTTTGGAGCCGTGATGCTAATGTAGCTAACAGGTAAGAGAAGGTTCTAGTTTAGCTGTGTGATGAGTGGCGTGCGGTTGATCACCACAGTGCGAAATGAGAGGTGGTTATTAGCTCCATTAGCCTCGTAGCTCGAGGGCAGAATTAAAGAAGCACATCTCTGGTGTGTCTCAGGTGATCAATGTTTGGCCAGGACTTGTTCGTGGGTAATATTTCTCTGCGTGTGTACAGAAGAACGGATCCCGCGCTCACTCACAGACCTCGTTCTCCACTCTATAGATCTTTCACTCAATTCACTTTTCAGGATCAGCGCCTTTCCTGTCACGCTACACAGAGCAGATCATAAATTCTCCTGATAAATATTTAATGGAGTTTGATTTTCCAGTCTGCACACGCTTCCACTGACTCTTTCACACACTTTTTTTCAAACAATGGGCTTCTTGAATGGAAACCATATAAACATTCATATTATTTTGGCTGATGAGTTCTGGACTCTGATTGGTCCAAAGGTGTTGATTAATTTTCTGTAACAGCAGCTCTGACAGTAGTGCAGGTTTATATTAATGCACTCGCTGTGATATGTTGTCGTTTCTATAGCAACAACTCGTTCACAGGGACATGTGTAATCATTTTCTGTAGATTTCTAAAAGTGAGGAGGAAATGTGTGTGAGATGTTTCTGGAAGGAGTCTCCAGTGTGAGCGCTGTGTAACAGTCAGAGGGGAAGCTGGAACGTCTTCAGGACAGAGGAGTTTACACTAACTTACAGTTTCTCAGGACCATGATGGAACAAACTGTGATTTTTACTTTTTGTCTTATTAACTTCCAGAGAGACACTGGTGGGGGAACGACTGTTTATCGCTGCTATAACGTCAGTGAAAACAGGAACCTGTTTCGTGGACATTCTGCAGCATTAAATATAACTCATTCATTCATTCGTTTGTTTCTCATGCACCAGATGGTGTGTAGAGCCAGCCATGTTAGTAAGTGCTCCCCGTTCTACTCTGTTCTGTACAAGAGTTTTTGCATCAGTCAGGGACACATCACACTATTCTAGAACCATGGAAACTCTGCCTATCCATCGCGTGCGAGGAGGGCCCCGAGGTCTTTTCCATCTCTCTGCTGTTGGGTCAAAACTAAGAATAGCTAAGGCAGGATGGTCTTGGGTGTGGTGCAAGACATGACCATACCAGTGGACATGTCATTGGGCAGCAAGGCTCGAGGCTGGTAGCTGCTTAGTTCTTTCCTGTAGCTCCTCATTGCTAACATGATCTAGCCATGTGATGTTCTCAATCCTCCTTAGAGCCATGCTATCAAAGCCATCAAGTCTGTTTTTCAGGGTTTTATTTAATGGCCAGGTCTCAGAGCCATACAACAGAACAGACAGGACTGCAGAGATGTATAGTCACAGTTTGGTAGCACAGGAGATTGATCTGTGTCTCCATAGTGGTCTCCATAATGACTGTGTAACTCCTGAGGCAAGGGCATGTCTAAGGTCAATTTCCGGTTTAAGTCTCCAGTATTTGTAACTGTGGAGCCTAGGTATGTGAAGCTCGATACAAGCATAATGTCAATATTGTTCATTTGCAGTGGGGGACCCTCAACAATGTACATGAGTTCAGTCTTTTGCCAATTAACCCTCAGGCCTAATTTTCTGGCTTCCTGTTCAAATATGTTCTGGGCATTACTCAGCTCTTTAATGTCTGAAGAAAATAATGTGGTGTTCTCTGCATACTCTAAGTCAGTGAGTTGGTACCCTCCAAAGGATATTCCTGGAATGTTCTCACATACAACACTCATCAGATAGTCTATGACCCAATTAAACAGATCTGGTACAGCAACACATCCTTGACGCACACTGCTGTTGATGGAAAACCACTTGGTTTATTTTCCATTAATTCGAACACAGTTTTCAGCATTGGTGTATAATTGTTGGAAGAGTGAAACTATCTTGGAAGGTGCTCCAAGTGTTTTAAGAATTTTCTACAGTGATGCTTGATCTACTATGTAGAATGCAGCCTTAAGATCGATGAAGGCAATATACAAGCAGCGGTCCTTTCTGAACTCATGATATTTCTCTATGAGTAGGCATAATGTTGATATGTTGTCTATAGTTGATCTGTTGGGCATAAAGCCTGCTTGTTGTATGTGTCACTTACATCTGATGGCAGGAAGTGCTCTGGTGAGTAATATGCGTGTGAATAGTTTACCAGGGATAAACAGTAGAGTGAAACCCCTGTGGTTGCTGCAGATGTGCTGGTCACCTTTACACTTAGCAGGAGACCACTGTTACATTTGGAGCGGCTCTACAGGGATACAGACCTAAGCCTGTCCCTGATCAACAAATCTTAGACTTCTGAAACAAAACATGTATTACCATTTGGAATGTGAGAACTGTCCTCCATACTGGCTCTGCAACACTTCTCTCTCAGGAACTCAGCAAATATAAGATCTCTCTCTTGTTGGTATTTGTGAATTCCAATGGGCTGGCAATGGAGAAACAATAGCATGAGTCTACTGTTACATTTGGAGCTGTCCTGAAGATGATAGAGGTATTTTGGTGTGGCCCTGGCTATATCCATTTACCTCAGGAGATCACTTATAAGTTGGAAACCAGTAAATTATAGGCTTTTAACAGCTTGCTTTTCCCACCAACATGGGAAAATGACAGTCACTGTTGCCTATGGACCGACTGAGGTAGCAGCTCCTGAGATGAAAGATATACAGTGCTCAGCGTAAATGAGTCCACCTCCTTTGAAAAGTAACATTTTAAACAATATCTCAATGAACACAAACAATTTCCAAAATGTTGACAAGACAAAGTTTAA
>JANZLB010000003.1:356936-369943 GCA_026167865.1 Notarius quadriscutis | reverse complement strand
GAGGAATCAGCTGAGGTGGCTCAGGCATCTCTTTCGGATGCCTCCTGGACGCCTCCCTGGGGAGGTGTTCCAGGCATATCCCTCCGGGAGGAGGCCCCGGGAAAGACCCAGAACACGCTGGAGGGACTATGTCTCTCGGCTGCCTGGGAACGCCTTGGTGTTCTTCCCAAGGAGCTGGCCGAGATGTCTGGGGAAAGGGAAATTTGGGCTTCCATGCTCAGACTGCTGCCTCCGTGACCCGGCCCTGGATAAGCGGAAGAAGACGAGACGAGACGAGACGAGACGAGACTTATCAAGAGCATGGAGTTGCATGACAGCGGTTAATATATTGATAATGTATAACATCACAACAGCATGTTTATGATGTGATTATGTCAAACCTTATGGCACTGGGTTTGAGTGTTGGTTAATATTTTACTACATTATTTTAATTTTATATATTTATATAAACTTGGCTGTATTGTACGACCACAGCGCTGCAGAATTCTTGAATCTGATTGGTCAGAAAGTCTCGATTGATTTGATTTTCTATGGCCATAGGCTCGGTCCGGACAAAAAGACCTCAGTCTGATATTTTCCCGTAAAGACCGAGCAAGCGAGATTAATAAGGAGTTTATTATACAGATTTTTTATTTCTAAGATTAAAATAGATGCTCATTATAATGAGGCGTAATGCTGCTTTCAGTCACATCATATTTGTAACGTAGTTGAGTCGCGCATCCAGAATAAATAGCTAGCAGTTTCAAAACTGAATTTCTGTTAGCAGTTAGCGGTTTCTGAATGCTCCTCGCTGCATATTTCTTGAATAACTCGCTGACTCTTGTTTGTCTTTTGGTCATTTTTGATTCCTTTTTGATTTCCAATTCATCTTTTTTTTGTCGTTTTGTTTTTGTTCTTGTTTGTTTTTTGCAACATTGAAAGCTGGCACCTTGGAAAGAAAGTCTGTAATCGTCTACGGGCATTACATGAAAATTCTGCCCACCAAGGAACCAATCAGAGTGCATGATTTTACCGGAAGTACTGTAGCTTGTGCCATATAATAATATGAAATAACATATGGAACATATGTGGAATTATGTGTTTCCAGTTTCAATGTATCCAGCATTTACCTTGATGATGCTTTGCACGTTATTGGTGTTATCTTAACCAGCTTCATGAGGTCATCACCTAGAATGCATTTCAATTAACAGGTGTGCCTCGTCAAAAGGTAATTAGTGGACAAGTCCACATTTCACTAAAATCGCTTCTTATCTCTCAATTCTTCACTGATTTTTATTCTTTTTGGCAGGAAGGTAGGTCTGCCTAGGATGCATATAGCTTCTACCCAAATTTGCATAATTGCAATTAATAATGAAAATATGGAGTAATTAATCAATCCCTAATGAGCAGTTTTTACACAAATTGCTTCTTCTTCACTGATTTTGATTCTTTCTGGCATGAAGGTAGGGGAACCTCGGGTGCATATAACTTCAACCCAGATTTGCTTCATTACAATTATTAATGAATTTACGGACTAATTAAGCCTTAATGTCTTGCACTTCAACAAAAATCGCTTCTTCTCGGTCAATTCCTCGCCGTTTTGGATTCTTTCTGGTAAATATGTCGGTATTCCTAGGGTGGATATCGCTTCAATATATAGCTTGTATATAGTGTATATAGCTTGCAACATTTATTGCACAAGGTGGCCCAGTTTAGATCGTTCCTTCTGGACTAGACGGGGCCGGAGTGAGCTACGCCGTCACTGACAGTCTTGCTTGTTGTTTAATAAAGTTGTTTTATGCATGATAAAATATCATGCATGCTGATAAAGTGTATTTTATAAACACTGGACATCTAGAAACTGAGATTTTTTTTGGCACTGGATATGTTTTGGATCGTACATCAGAGCCTTTCCATGTTAGTAAGTGTGATTTATGAGGAATTTGTCATTTTATCACTTCAGTTTACTGTAAGAGGACATAAAATCTGAGAAAAAAAATATTGGGACCATGAAAATGGTCCATTTAAATATGAAAACACGGAAAATGTCTAATGCTAAATCACTAACACAGTCATTAAAGTAATAAAGGTAAGAAGTCGATTCTTAAAAGGGTCTGACATTTAAAAAAAAAAGCCTAAATTCAGTGTTTTAAATGCTCACACTGTGAAACATGATTTCCGGCATGATTACGGGTCACTGAGCTTCTGACTGAAGCCGTATTTCCATCTGGAAATGATCAGAGATTAGAAAGACGGCATCGCTACAGAGATGAAGTTCTTCGCTTTTACAGTTAGACCTCTCAGGGGGCCCTTAAATCCAAATCCAAATCCTAATCCATACTGTCAGAAACGCATCTGTAAAATATATATCATCACTTCATCAACAAGAAGAAAGTGTATAATTTAGAGCATCAGAAATAACTCCTGGCTGAGACGCCTCAGTTTTAATTCAGAGTAAAAGTGGACGAGTCACTGATTTGAAAACACGACAGGATGAATATTCTAATCCCGTTCGAATCAGGATGCTGTGTGATCTGGGGAACGGAGTGATTCTGACATGAGGGTGAATCTGTTTTTATTTAGCACTGTCTGAAAAAATGAATAATGGTCTACAATATGTGAGCGCTCGGTTTCCTTGTTCTCTTTGACTGCGACAAAATCTGCTATAAATAAGCATTTCATCATGGGTACAATGTGAATCCAGCTGTAATTACAGCTGTGTTCAGGATTCTGGGCTATGATCATGAGTGTACAGTATTTCTAACATGTCATCAGTGAAAGCTGGTCAAGATCAAACTTCAGATGCTGTATTTCACCCGATGCAGTGTTGGCTTTTAGAAATCCTGCAGGAACGGTGATATTGGATTATAAATCTGTCTCTAGCAATGTTGCTAAATTCATCCTAGAGATTGAGCTCCATACTTCAGAGAATATCGACATCTGTGTACAACCACAGGGAACCTGATCGTAAGTCCAAAGCAACATATCTCATAAACACTTAACCACCAGACCACAAAATGTGTATCTTTATTTACATAAGATAGATGGGTTTTTATCCAGCGCTTATTTTTTTTTAAATAACGTGGGGTTATTTATTTACGAACACATTTTACAGAAAATATTTACGACAGTTTCATATAAAACGAGTTAAAACAGTTTTATGAGTCCGCTCGCTTTTTGGACAGTTGACAGTTTGTGTCATGTAAGAGCAATAGATAGATGTAATCACAGGAAGAGTTTTATTGAAAACACGCTCGCAAACAGACCCAAAACGAGTCGGAAACCAAGCAGTGGTGGAGTGAGGCACAGACAGGATATCAAAGGGAATACAATCCAACACTCACAGTCCAAAACACAAACAGGATCGAAACCAGAAAAGCAACACAAAATACAAGACTTTCACAAAATCTGTGTGTTACTCAGAGTCCTTATATAAATGTCCATGCTGTGATTGAGCTCTAATCAGGAACAGGTGCATGATCATTAGTCCTAATGGTGCTGCTTGAGCGTGGACGTGACAGATGAAACCAGATGACTGTTTGACGTATTGAGTGTGATACTGGATGGTAACTCTACAGTAGTGATGTAAAGTGAAAGCGCTGGTTCACTGCTGTCCCCCAGGCACCCAGCAGAGTCACACCATAATAAATGTGCTGGTGTTGTTTCTGGCGCTGGGCATGCAGCGTCAAAGAAAGGAATAAATATGTATCGTAACTGTGAGGCGTCTCTCATTATTGGTCTCACTGTCACAAGACAATGCAGCGATTTATTGAGGTGAAAAACACGACATGACACAATTCGAGGGTTCATTCATGGTGCTGTGATATTATTATTCTATTCAGGGGATTTTGTGCTCTTGTAAATATTTTGCTCATAAACTCATCAGGAGCTCCGATTTTAGGCAGCAACTTTATATAGATATAAAAAAGCACTTGGGTTAAAGTGAGCAGCGTGGTGTTCTGTCAACTCCGTCAGGATTCACACGTGACAAAGACTAATACTAACAAAGCACGTTTACAGTGTGTGTGTGTGTGTGTGTGTGTGTTAGTTACCAGGTCATGGTCCACCCTGAAGAAGGCCATTTGACATGGTTTATTGAGGAGATTAGCAAAGGCAATGAAGGCATCAGCTTCCTCAAGGTTCAGAATAAGAACAGCAGCTATGAAGGACATTCCCTGCACCTTGAACACACACACACACACACTTCAGTACCAAAATAACTCCTGAAACACTACAGTGGTGATTACTGTACAGGGTTCTAAAGTGCGTCTGTTAGTCAGAGTAAACAATTACGGCTCGCTAGTTACAACAATAAACACCTGTAACAGAATCGAGAACATCACCACGTTCTCCCATACTCACATATCCTACATCAGGTCTGTAACACGTGTACGCGCCCAAGACATTGTGCAAAACATCATGATACGGCCCACCCTTCAGAGAGAGAGAGAGAGATTATAGAACATCACATGGTCATAACACTTTTAAATGATAATTTTAAATATTTCTGTTGAATCTGTTCCTCACCTTCTGGAAGATATAGAGTGAGGGGAAAGTCCTGAAAATGTCCAGCTTAATCAGGTCCAAACTCGACTCCTTATCCACACCACAGTCTGAAATCAAACAGAAATGATGAGAGGCAGCCGTAAATAATGCTGTCGCGGTACAGGGCGTTAGCAGAGGGGTCGATATTGATAGCAGCAAGCAGGAAAGCGTAGTGTTCCGGTGTCTCCCTGGTCACCATAGCAACACGGCAAAAATCATAAATGCCTCAAAAACAGAAAAGCTTTCGTCTTATCTGAAGGAAATCACGAGTCTGACTCCTGATGAGTCTGACTCCTCATAGATTTCCGTGGCCAGAACCAGCTGTGCTCTGAGTGGGAGGGGCTTACTGACTCTCCCCTGTCAACCACAGTGACACTGCCCTGCCTGTGAGCTCAGGTATGCAGAAGGTGGTAGACAGCGCTTTTCTCCTGACTGTGTTACGCTGCACTGTGATGCTCCATGAGACCGAAAACACACAGCTGGTTTCACGGGTTCTCGAGGAAGCACATGCTCGTCATGTGACCGTCACCCTCACCGGGTGCTGGCTGTTGTAGGGTACGGATGGGCAGGATCTGATCAAAACCCAACTGGGTTTAAAATGTAGGGGAAAGGAAAATAAATAAAACCGTAAATGCTATGGAAATTATAATTCCACGTTTTTATGTACAAGGGTCAGAATCAGTACCAGAGAACCTTACCCACGTTTTCTCAAAGACTCTAGAACCTTCCCAAAACCAGATCTCTCTCTGACAGAAGACGAGCTCGTACCTTCACCCTCACTGAGCGAACCCGTCTCTGTGAAACTGCGCCACTTCTCTTTCGCTCGAGACAGGAAGATTTCATACAGCTCTGTAAACACACACACGACACATTACATTAATTCTCACCATCATGAATATTTTATATTAGCTGAAGTTATTCCAAAACACGATGGAATGCCAATTAAATAAACAAACAAATACGGTTATGATGTAAACGAGACAATAAATATATAAATGCAAATTATAAATATACAAATGGTCAATATAGTTTAAGAAATAAATGGATTTTTATTTCAAAATGAAGTGTTAAAAAAATTTTCAGACTTTTAGTTCATAATTCCAAATGTAATAATTTTGGGGGACTTTTATTTCATGATGCCATATTTTTCCCAGCTCCGCTCTGCTGCTGCTTTGGTCTGAATCTGAGAGAACCACGCGCCATTCATCTGAATACAACAGAAGGAAATAAACAAGAAATAAAAACCCCTGGAATGATTACATAAATGTCCCTTTAAATAAATAAGAGTCTTTTGAAAGCTGTCAGTTTGAAATAAAAACCCTGTTTATTTATTGAACTGTACTAATTCGATATGGAGTTAAATGGCCTTCCATAAAACCCAGGACAAGCTGAACATCTGCTCATGAATATCATCGTAATAACAGGAGAGAGGTCACTGAGAATGTCATGTCCAACTTAAAAAGGTTGTTTCCATGGTTACCGGGGGTGATGTTTAGCTCGTTTCCGATAGCGAGGCTCCAGATTTTGCCGCGGATGCTCGGTGGGAGACCCTGCCACCACAACTCCCGCACACGCCGCGTGTTCCTCCTGAACAACCAATCAGATCACATTCTCCATTAATCAACCAATTAATCAGATCGTTATAAAGTAGCTCACATCAGACTGCTTCACACCACAGTGCTGTCCGATTCTGCACTCTGATTGGTCAGAAGGTGTTGATTAATTTTCTAGAACAGCAGCTCTGACAACAGCGCAGGTTTATATTAATGCACTCGTTCAAAGGGAGAAAAGGAACCGACACCGTAGCGATAAACGGGTAAAAAGTATGACGTTCGTTAATAAATTAAAAACTGTAACTGTTGGGAGGTTGCTGAGGTATAAGAGGAATAAAACACTTGGGGACATGCTGTTAGAGGGAAATAATCAACAAAAAAATAAACACTTCGTCACTCAGTGTTTTAGTTTACAGACACCAGATAAACGAGTGCACTCACACGTTCCCCCAGATAAATAAACGAGTGCACTCACACGTTCCCCCAGATAAATAAACGAGTGCACTCACACGTTCCCCCAGTTGGGCAGAATCTCCGTGTTCCAGATGACCACAGCACGAGCGATGCTCTCCTCCTGCCGGTGTCTCTCCTTCATCTGCTTCTTTTTCCGCTGAGCCTCTTTCAGCTCTGAGCACGGACGAGAGGAGGGAGGGAGGGAGGGAGGGAAATCAGAATCACAACACAGTCTACTCCAACCATCACGCTAATAAAAACTGAGGAAAAGAAATGAGAGAAACGAGAAGCTCGGAACCGCAAGGCTGACTCTTCTCGTTCCTGTACACTCTGGGTTTGTTGTGTGAGACACTGCCCCCTAGTGGACGTGCTCATGCTCCAGAGGTGTGTCCTGATGGGGCGATGTGAGACAGTGCGGAGTGTGTAGAGCACAGACAGCGGGAGTGGCGTGTCCTCACCCCTCCTCTTGGCTCCTGCCATCATCTCACTGTACTGCTGTCGGTGTCTCTGAGCTTCCTCCTCACACTTTGCCGGCAGGTTCCTGAGGCGCGCGCGCACACACACACACACACACACACACACACACACACGACAGCGCTGCAACATTACTGTGGAGTTCGGCCCAGTTTTCTTCTCTGTTTGTTTTGTGACTCGCTGTTTTATGGCAGTAAACACTTTGGGTTAATTTCACTGAAAATGTTTAATATTTATCAAGTAAAAAAAAAATAGTTTCAGGTGTAAAGAAGTCTTACGCAGGTCTGTCCTCCAGAATGAGGCCCGTCGTGGAGAGAGGCTCAAACTCCAGTTTCCTATGTCTCACTGTCTCAGTCTGGGGGGAGAAACACACACACACACACACACACACACACACACACACAGATATTTTGAGTGTATTTTTAACACTGTGTCTGGTTATAATTCCGAGTTTTCAGGATGAGGAATGTCCCGAAGTGTGCTGAGGTCACATCCCTGTGGTTTGATCATCAGGTGTGACTCCAACTGTGTAAACACACCATCGCCTCCATCACGTCAGAGCTACAGGGCGTTCACGGCTTATATTTTTGTTTAGGGCGTGGTCATGTGCTGAGGCTGCCAGCTTGTGCGTGTCATATTCAATGATTATACACGTTTACACTAATTAACCTTTTCATTAGATTTAATGCCTGTAGTTACATTAATGACGTCTCCATCCTCATTAATAATACACGAGCCATGAATATACACAGACCTGCAGAGACACAGACGCTAAAAAACGACAGAGAACGAGGAACATGATGAACAAATCAGTAATACAATAAACCGACATTTAATATTCATAATGCTCTTATTATAAACATTTCAAAATATTTATCGAGTGTGTGCTTCCGAAACATCCTCATTCTGGACAAAGGTAACGAGACCGCTCCTTAATTCTGTTCTGTTTATTTTAGAGATTTAAAAAAAACAACCAACCAAAAAAACCCCAAACACCTTTAAGCTTTCTGAATGATGAGCGCGCTCTGTGTGTGTGTGTGTGTGTGTGTGTGTGTTCACATCCCCAGATGGGTGAAATGCAGAGAGAGTGTTTCACTGTGCTCTAATGTACATGTGATGAATAAAGGCTTAAAATTCTCCCAAAAACCCCATTAATGTTCATATTATTGTTCATGTATGTGGTGTGTGAGCTTCAGTCCAGACACTCACTCACACCTGTATGAAAGTAAAAAATGCGTGTGCGCGCACACACACACACACACACACACACACACCCCTCTCTTCTCATCCCCCCACCCTGTGGCCCTTTCTGGAGCTCACACCCCGACTCTCAGATCCACATCACCTCCATAAACCCACAGCACCATGACGTCCCTCGATCCCTCGGCGTGCTCGGGCCCCTGTGCCTCCTCACCTGCTGCGGGATTCCAGAGTCTTTCCCGTTTCCTCTGGGAGACATTTTCCCAAATAATCTCCACCCGGATGCAGCTGCCGTGGCCTTCGACTCTTTCCAGGAAAACAGACTTCTGTGGAGACGGAGATGAGAAACAGAAACTCAACACACCCATGAAACACTGAGGTGTGTTCGACACCTGCTCAACATCTCACAGCGCTGTCACGCTCCGTGCTCTGACTGGTCAGAAAGAGTTGATTAATGTTCTATAACAGCAGCTCGGACAGTCGTGCAGCCGATACGCACAGGTTTATAGACATTAATCTACTCGCTCCAATACGTTATAATTTATACTGATACACTCCGTCACACACACACAGTGACACTTCCACAGTGAAAGATGTCATGAGATCGATTCATGAGCCACGTATCGCCATAGTAACAGCCACTTCTCTGATTGGTGGGTGTGGCTCGAGCACTGAAAGAAGACGAGCTACATTAGCGTCGTCACTTCAGGTTAAAATTTCACTTTCTTTTAAGAAATTAAGTTTATTTTAAATTAAAGATGCCCAACATTCAGGTGTGGCTGAAGGTTTTGAATACGATACCACTCAAGTGTTTGTTATTAATATCACAGACCACTGATCTAATCGACACACTGAAAAAACAATACAGGAAGTTTCACACACACACACACACACACACGAGAATCAACCTGCAAACCAGGAAGTAATGGGCAATATTATACGCAACCCCTACAGGAAGTGAAGATTCAGAATTAATCAGATAAGAGATGAACACGACCCATTAATAACCACAGACCGCTGCTTTAAAGCCACAGAGCTGTGAAAGTGAAACCTGTTTATGTTCATCCAGTTTAAATAAATGTTGTGCTGTTTTCTCCTTTTCAATTAAAGTCCTTTTTTTTTTTTTTAAATGAGAACTGTAACCTAAAGCATCTAAATAAAGGTTACACATCATTTATACGTGTGTGTGTTAATTAATCATTAATAATCAAATATTCAACTTTTAATTTAAAACACTATTTTAATATGTCTTTATTTACTGTTGCATTTGTGGCTTGAATTTATTTTTGAAATTGTCTATTATTATTATTATTATTTGTAATAGTAGTAGTAGTGACATTTTTATTAGAAATTTTATATATTTAAAAATTGTTATTTTATGCATTACTGTTGTATTTGTGCCCTGATTTTATCACTTTATTATTGTTTTGTTTATTCCACACCTTTTATTGCTGTATTATTTTATTTTTAATATTTTATTGCTGCATTTTTTCCTGATATTAGAACTCACAATTATAAATATTTATTGAAAAAACAATGAACCTAGTTTGTGTTTATTGCCATGTTTCTTTTGTTATAGCTTTGATTGTCATGAGTTTATTGAAATTGTTATATATTGATACTCAATAATAATAATAATAATAATAATATTGCCACGTGATTTATCCTGAAAGTGAGATTTTTTTTATTCTGCTGAACTGTAATTCTATAATATTGTTTTAATTATTTGAAATATTTCATTTTAAAATAAACGACGGTCCGTTAACACCAGGCCGACCCGTAAGAACGGGAAACGTAACGACGGCTGTTTTAAAGAAGGATTTGATGAAATATTTAAGGTTTCACTCCTGATCTCTCGTTTTTTTCCCCCACTAGAGCTGCGAGACTAAAAGTTTCTATACTCACACGTTATTTTTGATTGCTGATGTAATTGTCGCGCCTTTTGTTCGTACCTCGTGAGGAAATCAGTGAAACCGGGCCTCCTGTTCACCGTCTGCTCAGCTGAAGGTTCAGGATCGACACATTCGCTCTTCTGGAGTTCATCAGGAGCGCTCTGTCGCCGGCCGAGCTCCACGCTGTTCATAACAACATCCATGTCTCCATCATCTACGAAATAACCAGCGTCGTCATCGTTCAAGGGGGTGGAGTCACAGCTCAGCGACACCACCTGCCCCGGCCCGAGGCTAGTCCTCAGAGTCCGCGGTCTCGCCACACCAACACCGTCGCTCAAGTCTCCACTGTACTCTGGTTGCGGTTCAATCTCCTGGTTGCTCACATCTTCATTAACGTTAGCTAGAGAAAGTTTTGAGAAGTCCGAGATGGTTTTGGGTCCAAGATCTGAGGTGCTTCTCAACTCCTGTTGCCGTTCTGTGGTGCTCCACGGCTCCCTGATGGAATAAACAGGGATGGAGGAGGTTCTTGAAATGGTTCTTTGGTTTATAACCAAATATCCACAATTTCCCACCCGGACACCTTTGTCTAGAGCTTCGCTTGTAAATGTTCCTTCACACTGAATTCTGTCCATCTGTAATTTGTCACAGTTCACGTCTCCGTTGGGTATTTTCATCTCTAATTCCGTATGGCAGGAACTCAGACACGTCCCGACACAAACCCGTGGACGTACTGGACAGTCTGGATTTTCCCAGATTGCAAACTTGGCTTTCATCACTTCGTTTCCCAGATGGAGATTCCCAGAAACCTGATCCCGAGGTGACGCGGTGTCCACAAGCAGCAGCGTGTCGGTGGGTCCAGCTTCGACTTGGCTCACAGTGCTTTGCCTCAAACTTGTGGGATCTCCACTGGAGGTTGCTGCTGTTTTGACATCTGATGTATTTACGTTTCCACATGTGGTCAGGCTCCCACTGATTCCAGCTACAACTGGGCCAGGACTGGTTTTCCTGGTACACGCTGTTTCTCCAGATGTAGACAAACTAGCATTGGTTCCTCCAACATCCACCATTTCACGAGTTACACTTGGACTAGTGTCGGTTTCACCAGTTTGTGATGTTTCCTCTGCGACAACCGAGCTGACCTGGGTACATCTGGAAACATCCGTTTCCCCAAATGCAGGCAAATTGGTTCTGCAAACAGTCCCCCTAATACTTACCGTTTCTTGAGATACAGCACTGGATTCCCTGGGGCCTGATGTTTCTACTAAAGCAAATGGACTGGCATGGGCCCAGCCTGTTATTTCTCCAGATGTTGTCCGATTACCACTGGTTTTCCTGGTACTGACAGTTTCTCCAATCACAACTGGATGGCCATGAAATTCCCAGATATTTGCACGTCCTCCATCTGATGTGGTTCCGGGTTGAGATGCAGTCAGACTGCCATTGATTTCACTCGCTGCTTCTTCAGTTATATCCCAGCTTGTGTTGGCTCCTCGATCACCTGATGTTTCTGCAGATGTGGTCTGATTGCCACTGGATTCTCCAATCACAAATGTATTGGCATGGAATTCCCAAACATCTGCAGCTCTTCCATCTAACGTGTCTGTGTGTGCAGATGCAGTCAGGGGACCATCATTTCCATCAACGCAAGCTGTTTCGCCAGATATCAACCATCTGGAGTGGTTTCCTCGAGTATCTGGTGTTTCTCCAGATGTGATCAGACTGGTTCCGTCACCGGCATGGAATCCAAAAAGATCCACCTCTTCTTCTCCGTTTGCTGAGTTTGGGAGTCCCGGTGCTGTCAGGCGAACATCACAACACTCGGGAGTTCTGTGCTGACTGAGGCTGGGACCCAGATCTCCACCTGCCGTCCTGATGGGTCCAGATGGTTTGGATTCCCCATCCTCATGGTCAACCCCACCATCAGGTTCTGGAAAGCCGTTGGGCTCGGTTCCCTGTGGAGTGACCCGGACCCGGACCCGTGCTGGGCGCTGGGCGGAAGTGGGCTGGGACTGACAGGAGCTCGGAGCGGCGGGGCGGGCGGGGGGCGCTTCCGACCCGCTCACATCCACAGCGGAAGACAGGACGAGCTCGGTACCGTCCAATCGGTCCGTCGCCATCACGGTCCGAACCCGGAAGTGCAAACACGAGCCATGAGCTTCAGCTCCGCCCGCCTGGGAGGATTAAAGCGCTGCCTTTCTCACACTCACACACACTCACACTCACACTCACCCCGCCTCACAGCGCCCTCAACCCGAACCCTGAGACACCCGCCGCAAACCGGAGCCATGGCTGAGAACCGGGACCGCCCCGCCCCGCCCCGCCCCCTCTCTCTCCCTCGCTCCGCCCCTCAGCTCCGCTCCGCTCCACCGCACGCGCTCACACACGCGCCATTTTGAATGGAGCGACGCCGGCGGCTGAGTTCACAATCGCGTCCTGACTCCCTGCACGCGCGCACTATCTAGGGAACACATTGCTGCGGCTGTGAGCCCTGCGCAGTGCACTCTTCCTCACACCGCGCTCCATTCGGGACTCAGCCCGAGCGCTCTGCTGCACAGCGAACACACACGGAGAGGACAGGAGCGGAATTACAGCGACATCTATCGGCTGGAGAGAGAAATTACACAAATATATTAATTAATAATCAATCAGAAGTAACGAATCAATATTCAACAGCAAACTACTACATTTTAACTTATATATAATTGTATAATGTTTAAAAATGGTCATAATTGTTCGATAAATCACGCTTGTAAACTTCAGAAAGTTGTATTTTTAAATTAATTAAATTAAACAACATTTAAAAATATGGGCGGCACGGTGGTGTAGTGGTTAGTGCTGTCACCTCACAGCAAGAAGGTCCGGGTTCGAGCCCCGTGGCCGGCGAGGGCCTTTCTGTGTGGAGTTTGCATGT
>JANZLB010000003.1:143038-154281 GCA_026167865.1 Notarius quadriscutis | reverse complement strand
GCCCTCGCTGGCCGCTGGGCTCGAACCCAGGACCTTCTTGCTGTGAGGCGACAGTGCTAACCACTACACCACCGTGCTGCCCCCAATCACTACTCTTTGGTATAGTTTCAACCACTTCATCCAACTCACTCCAGAATTCTCCTTTCTACTCCATCTCGAATCCCAGTTGAGGGGCATATGCGCTGACGATATTCATCATCACCCTTTTGATTTCTAGCTTCACACTCATCATTACATCATTAATATGCTGTGTCAACTAGCTTGCTTAACAGCATTTTTGTTTCCCTTTTGTAATGATTAAGTCCATGGGCACAAATTTTCTTTTCCTGTTAACACCAAGCTCAGATCTATTTATTTTATTCGTTTTTGTTTATTTTTAAATGCAAGCAGATTGCATTTGGTGTGTGTACACTACAGTATCCTGTGTTGTTGAGAACACTTCAAAATAAATATGCAAATAAGAACATTTTCCATGTCTGTATGTATTCCTTAAATGAATACCCTCAGACCACTAGACCAGACACTTTCTGCAAAGCTGCATTCTTAATCATTAAACCTGTTTTTCATCAGATAAGGATACAATTAAATCTTACGAAATAACTTTTTGAATAAATAATATTGATATGAAATGTTCAATATAATATGATGAATAAAAAAGATTAAAATGTCAACAGCTTTCATTGACTAAAACGACTAAAAAAATTGTTTTCTCTGACTAAAATAAGACTAAAATGCTCAGACTTTTAGTTGTCTAAAAACTGACTAAATAAAAACAGAATGAGGTTGACTAAATATGATTAAAAACTAGCAAGGACATTTTACACAGGACGAAGATGAAGAATAACTATACAAATAGCTGCCAAAATTAACACTATTAGTCATGTCTAGGCTTGAGATAAACTGGGCTCTCCCCAGCTGCTCAACAAGATCACCCACTTGTGGCAGGAAGTAAATGTTGAACTCTGAGATTTTGTTCAGCTTCCTGAAGTCATAGCTACATATTTCTATTGGGCTTGCTTTTGTTGGACACAATGACAATGGGACTGGACCAGGGGCTCTTGGATAATGATGTCTGTCGTGGAAGTCTGTACCTCAAAAGTAGCCAAAAAATATACTTACACAAAAGAAGTTGCATTAAATGCTTTTATTGCACAAAAACAATGCAAGTGTGAGTGAATCCCAGGAGAACAGTGAGCTTCAAGTTTCTTCCATTAGTTTTAAAGTCGGGCCCCTTTTTGGGAAACCCTCCCTAGGCCCGCCCCAGGACCACCCCAAAACCAAATGGTGGCTCCTATTAAAATCATTGTAAAAGGACTTTCTTTGTTTGAAGCACAGAGTTCTGATTGGCTGCCCCAATATGGGAAAACATTTTCCACTATTTTTTAAAAGAAAATGGACATACTAGTATTTACCATTTGGCATTCTAAGGATTTTACTACTTAATGACAAGTCTGCGTTTGTCACGCAAAATTCCTTTGCAATATAATCAATGGTGGAGGACACAAAATGATCACATATATATATATGAAGTCCTCTAAACATTTAAACTCAAAGTGTACTTAGGCTCAGCTTAAAGGACCTTTATGTTAAAATATCTCCTATGTATATCAATCATAAGTTCATACTAAATAATACAACAATTTCACCATGCTCTCAAAAAAATAATTGTAGCAAGCTAAAACAGTTTGTATGTGTGTTTGTGTAGGGATGTGTGTCTCTGGTGTGTGTCTGTGGCTGTGTGTGTAGGGCGGTGTCTCTAGTATGTATGTGGGTATGTGCTTGTGTGTCACCAGTGTGTGACTGGAGGTGTGAGGCCCATAAAATATTGAAATGGTAGAGCAGTCTTTCCAATCTAGTCAACAATGGTTCAAAAAGATAACTGTGGCTACAGAGTTATCTTCACACCTTTTGATGCCTCCAGAGACAGAAAGTCTATGGGAATCCCAACACATTCTGAAGCTCAAAACCACAAGCTAAGGACAAAATTCTCTCACACGTCTTGCAGTATTCATGCCACTTTTCTTTCTCTGCTGTCAGGCCTCTGGGACCTGGTAGGACCATTGTTGTACTACTACTCCTTGGGGTGTCACGATATCATGCTGGAGGAGGTGGGTCCACCCAGGTTCCACTGAGAACTGTAACAGTTCCCTGACGGGGTGGACGCTGAACAGACAGGCAGTCAGGTTCAGATTCACCTTCAGGTTTTATTTACAACCAAAACAGCCAAAACACGCTTTCCACTGGTCTGTAACTAAAAGACTTGCATCACCAACATGTAATGCACAGCTGTAACTCCAGCCAGGGGAAAAACCAGATCTCTCTGCTCCTCTCCCCCTTTTATCTGCTCCCCATCACTGCACACAGACACAGCACGTTAATTAACAACAGGTGCTTCCACTTTGCCACTCACCTTCCCCAGTTTCGCTCTCCATTCACAAACGGCACTCGACCATGCCCCCGCTGCCACATACCCCCACCGCCCAACTCAGACTGATGAGCAGTCCAGCCTGCACCTTACCACCCTCCTGGCCAGGAGAGGTAGTCCGGTGCAACTGGGTAGGGGTGAGAACATGTCAGAAAACTCCTTTTGCAACCTGGCAACCTCCGTGAGTTGGGATGGTTTGAGGTGGTCTTCACAGGGAACTGGAGCAGGACAAGTGGCAGATTTTGTTTTAACCTCTGGCCCCAGCTCCTCCCTCTCTGGAACTACCATTGCTAATGCCACGGGGACCCCCTCATTCCATAGTTTGAGCAGATTAAGGTGGAATATCTGTCGCACCCCACCCCTATCCATTTGCTTCACCTCATAGTCGATGTCCCCAACTCGCCGTGTGACCTCAAAGGGCCCTTGCCACTTGGTGAGTTATTTAGAGCTTAATGTGGGTAATAATATGAGAACCTTCTTTCCTGGTGTGAATTCTCTAAGGCGCACCCCCCTGTTGTACAGCTGGGACTGGCGCTATTGCGCCTGCAGCAAATTCTCTTGGGTTAGGTGACTAAGGGTATGGAATTTTGTGTGCAGGTCAAGAACTTATTGAATTTCATTTTTGCTGTCAAAGGCCCCTCCTCCCAATTTTCCCGGATGACATCTAGGACACTCTGAGACTTGTGCCCATATAATAACTTAAATGGGGAAAACCCTGTGGAGGCTTGCAGGACCTTTCCTACTGCAAACAACAGGGGTTTGAGCCATTTATCCCAGTTACAAGCGTCTTTGCTTACGAAATTACAAATCAAGTTCTTAAGAGTGCGGTTAAATCACTCGACTATGCCATCTATTTATGGGTGATAGATGCTGGTGCGGATTGATTTAACCCCCAAGAACTCATAAAGTTTGCAAACTGTGCATGACATGAATATAGTGCCCTGATCAGTCAGGATTTCTTTCGGAATCCTGACTCAGGAGATAATTTTAAACAGCACCTTGGTGACACTTTGTGCGGAGATGTTACGCAGTAGCACTGCTTCTGAGTATTGCATTGCATAACCTACCAGAATTAAAATAAAGTGATGCCCATGACTAGTCCACTCTAATGGCCTGATGAGATCCATCCCTATTCTTTCAAAGGGGTCTTAATTAGGGGAAGCAGGCGCAATGGCACTTTTGGAGTGGCCGCTGGATTTACCAGTTGGCACTCGCAACATGCCGCACACCAAATGTGGACATCCCAGCGAATCCCTGGCCAGTAGAACCAGGCCATGAGTCAGGCTAGTGTTTTGTCCTGCCCCAGGTGTCTAGCCATTAGGTTATAATGAGCTGCATGGAAGAGGGATTCCCTGCAGCTTTTGGCAATCAATAATTGTGTGATCTACTTTCTGGTTTGAGTGTCCTGTGTCATCCAATACAGTCAGTCTTTAATTATTGCAAAGTACGGGTGAGAGTGTGGGACATTCAGCTGGAGGTTCTGGCCATTGATTGCTCTCACTTGGTCGAACGCATGCCACAGGCAGTCGTCTCGCGACTCCTCCAGAGGGAAATCTGTTAGGGAATCCCAGAGAGAGCAGGGAGGGCCGGCGTGCTCCCCGCTCTCCATGTCACTATGGCGCAGAGCTGATGTAGCTGGCTCCTGGATGATTTCCCCCCAAAACAACACACCAGGATCCCCCCCTTGGTGCTTTATGGCAGGACCCACCCACCACCACTCACTCCATTAGGCTCTTAAAATTCTGTCAATCAGTTCCCAGAATTAGTGGGTGGGTGAGGCGTGGGCTAACCACTACCTTGATGCTATAATTTGTTCCCTGAAATTGGATCTTGACCAGTACATGTGGGTATTTGTGTATATTTCCATACACACACCGAAACTTTACCCAATGTACTGTGCCCAATGCCTCACCTTGAATCAAGCTATGGTGAACTGGCCAGCTCCAGCGCCTCTGGTATCCATCTCCTCAGAAAGGTGCATGTGTTTTCGCCCACTGTTTCCTTGGGTTGATTGGTGTGCCTTAAGTTGGAGCACTTTAATGTTGCCTCCAGGTTCATTTTTTTCTGCATAATCTCTCTTTATTTGCCTTCCAGAGATTGCAGTTTATCTTGTAGCATGGCAACATTGTTTTCTGTTGTTGACATCTTTACCTCTGCCTGTGTGACTCACTCCACACTGCCAGTCATATTTTTCCTCATGTTCTCTGTATTGGCCATCAAATCTGGTGGAAAGCTCAGATTTCATGATATTGATAGCTACCAGTATTGTTTGCAGTATTGTGCTCAATTCTTTCTTTGTCTGTATGGTTATCCCTACCTGATGTATTTGGTTTACCAGAGGTCTGATTCCAAAGCACAGCTTTGCCCTGTCAGACATACAGTAAAAAAAAACCCTTTCAATAAACACTTCCTTTGCCTGAATTCTGAATAAAAGCCTTGTCCATGTTTTCCTGTAGTTATTAAGTTTATCTCAGAGCTTGCTGAGTCTGTGACACTAAAGACACAGTCAATAACTTTTAATTCTGACTTTATGATGCTTAATATAATATTGGCATCATTCTTGTTCTGATGTACGTCAGTTAATTTGAAGGTATAGACTGATTTAAAGAAGAAAATGTGTTAATTTTGTTTGTTCATTATTATATTCAAGTTTTCACATCTGTGGGCAATTGAGAGGAGCCAGTTGACCCAATCCACATGTCTTTGGACTGTGGGAGGAAACTGGAGCGCCTGCAGGAAACCCATGCAGGCACAGGGAGAATATACAAACTCCGCACAGAAAGGCCCCAGTCAGCCGCACAATTCGAACCCAGAACCTTCTTGCTGTGAGGCACAGTGCTAACCACTGCACCACCATACCACCCCTGTTAGAGTATAGATGTAATAAGTCATCATATGAAGTTATTGACTACTTGAGTGCTCATTTTATATTTGCTTTTACTCATAATCAAGTCGTTTTGTTGAACGCTTTTACTTTGACTTGAGTAGTTATTAAAAAGTAACAATGCTTTTGCGAGTACAGGTTTTTTTTGCTTACTCTACCCACCTCTGTTCCTGTGTGTCTCACTTAATTTGAAGGCATAGATTGAAACCCATGCAGGCACAGGGAGAATATACAAACTCCACACAGAAAGGCCCCAGTCAGCCGCACAATTCGAAAGTAGCATTCTGTGTGATGTACTTCCTGGTTTCCGAGTTGTTTGCAACGAGTCTTTTTTCTGCGAGTGTTGGCATTAATCACTAATCTTTTTTTATTTTCTCTACAAATAATTTTCCAGGATCATTTTTATTTTTTATTGTACTTTCGCTTTCCTTTTTCCACATTTTAAATTTTTTTGGAAGAACACCAAGATCAGAAGCTTTCTTTTTTCTCTTCCTGCTTAAAGACTACAAGTGGAGGCCATTCACATCTGATCTGCTTTAATATCAACAGATCCTCAATTAAGGTACGTGAATCCTTTCATCATGGCACACCTTCAGCTTCTTCAGTGTGCTGAGTGCAGGATGTTTAGTCATTCTTCCTCTGTCACTAGTGATAGCTTTATTTGTGATAAGTGAAGATTAGTTAGCTCTCTGACAGAGAAGATTGCAGCTTTGGAGGTGCATATCCAAACTTTAGAGAGGGCTAGTGAGAATAAGAACAGTGTAGTTTCTGCAGGAGAAAGTCTGGAAGCCCTAGGTGGAGTTAGTAATCCTCCAACTCCAGCATTAGAGCCCTCACAGCAGGGTGAATGGGTGACGACTCGGCAGCATAAGCATAGAGCCAAAGCTACCGCTGAGGCTCGCCCATGGGAGCACCACTCCTCTCCTCTTCATGTGTCGAACAGGTTTGCCCTCCTCATTGCTGCACCCGTGGAGAAACCTGAAAGAGCTCTGGCTATAGGAGACTCTATCATACAGCACGTGAAATTAGCTAGGCCTTTGGGGCACCAGCAGCTTTAGTCAGGTGTATAATGGGAGCCAGACACAAAGTGTCTTGGAGACGCCCGCGGTCCCGCCACTGGCATCAGTTAGATCTAGTTATCACCAGGCGTGCAGCTCTTGCTAGTGTCCTTCTCACCCGAAGCTACCACAGCACAGACTGCAATACGGACCACTCTCTTGTGGCCAGCAAAGTGCGTCTAGTCCCGAGAAAGCTACACCATTCCAAGAAGATGGGTCGCCCACGTATCAACACCTGCTGCGTTGGCAGCCCAGCGAAAACAAGGCAAGACAATGGCCCTAAGCACACAAGTCATTCTACCAAAAAATGGTTAAAGAAGAATAAAGTTGGGGGCGTCGTGGCTCAGGTGGATAAGGCGCCATACCATAAATCCAGGGACCTGGGTTCGATTCCGACCTGAGGTCATTTCCCGATCCCTCCCTGTCTCTCTCTCTCCCACTCATTTCCTGTCTCTACACTGTCCTATCCAATAATAAAGGTGAAAAAAGCCCAAAAAATATCTTTAATTGTAAAACTAGAAAAGCACTTGGAGAGCGCAGACCTCCGCCAAGATTCCTTTAAAAAAAATCTGGGATCCGGATCACCGCCAGAATTTAATGGATTGTTACTTGTGCCCAGTCACAACTCTGGAAAAAATTTCAGAGCAATCCGTTCATTACTTTTCCCGTAATGTTGCCAACAGACAAACCAATGCTACCAAAAACATGGCGGAGGTAATGATTAGAGTAAGACTGTCTTGCGGTATTTCCCTGCCTTTTTTTTTTTTTTGCAGCATTCATCTGTCCTTTAATTTTAACAACATTCCCAAGTCCTTGCTGAGAAAAAAAACATCAACACAGCATGATGCTACCATCCCCATACTTGAGTTTTGGGATGGTGTTGGTTGAATGTGCAGTGTTATTTGTGCCACACAGCGTTTTCAATTTTATATTTATATTTTGGCCAAAATGCTCCCATTTATTTAGTTGTGTGTAATTTAATGTATTTATTTATGTCTGTCTCCTGACACCATAAATCTTTTATCACACATTTTAGCTAGGTCACTCTGTTGCTTTGTGGCAAAACTCCAGACATACCTTGATGGGTTTTTTTTTTCTTTTTCCCCCACCCCACTTCAGTAATGGCTTCTTTCTAGCCACTCCTTCATAAAGGCCAGTTGAATAGAGATTTTGATATTGCTGACTGGTGCATTTTCATAGCTTTCCTTCAGATTTACAGACTGAACTAGTGGTACTTGAATTAAGGGGATCTTTTATTCAGAAAATGTGGGTGTTTTTTTTTTAAATAATGATTCCCAGATAGAGGCCAGTTGTAAGCCAATTGTGTCCTGATTAGGGTCGTATCTTTCATCTGTGTGAACTTGGAGCTTCCACAGCAAGTTGAATACTTATGCAAACAGCACTCAGTAATTTCGGTCACAGGATATTTCCTTATATAAAACCAGTATCACTTTTAAATTAATTAATTTTGAGGGTCAGTCTTTTAAAATAAAATATGCCCGCCCAAAATATCAGTGTAACTTATAATCCAGACGAGTCCGATGTTTAAGAGAGTTGGATATTTTTTTACAAGCACTGTATCAGCATGCCATATGAGGAGGAGTTGTTGGTGGGAAAAACTCTCATTGGGCTCTAAGCAAAAAAATTGTTTACTTTGAACTGATGTTCCACACAGAATAGGATTTATTTTTAACTTATTTTTGGGGAAGAAACTTGGTGTGGTGCAATGGAAGTGTTCAACCCATCACGACAGTCCCACAGGCATCCATAGCGAGGAGTGCAAGAGAGAAAAATTGGCTATTCTCTGTTTGTGTAAGGGGTGGCATACTCTCGGTCCCCTGCCAATCACAGAGACACAGGCCAGTCATGGGTGTCTACAAGTCTGTGGAAGGATGTTTATGGTCCTTTCCTCTGATACCCCTTTTCAACCAACAGGGAATGGGTTCCATTCATGTTCGCACACCAAATTTTGAGCCCTTTGGAGCATTTTGACCAAAAAAAAATAGGTTCAGAATCTGAAAAGTTGGTTCCCATCTGGAACCAAAACCCAGCCGGTTTTTCCAGTGCACAAACCATGACCTCAGTGGGCATATCAATAGTTTGGGGAGGAAGTGTAGCATAGCAATGGAGAACGCAATAGAAAAGGATGCATCTTCAGAAAAAATGGACCAAAACAAATATCTGCAATTCCATAACAAAAGCTAACAGGTAATCAGTGCACTCTGCCGTCTTGCTGCTACTGTTTACTCCTGATGTACAACACCCTCCATTCATGATGCGTCCTTAATTACAATGGTTCGACTCAAAACTGGTGAAAATGTGGGCTAGTTCGCTAGCTGGCACTAAGGTTGAAAGAATCCTGAATGGAGCCAGTTCAAGAACCCGTTCCCTGTTGGTTGAAAGGGGGTATGAGTGTTTTACTGCCTTGTGATGCAGCAGTTTGAGAGACTTCACCCTCCCAGGTGAAAGCTATCTCGACTAGTTGTCATATTCTAGTGGAAAACAGGATGTTGAGTGGGAATTGGTCAAGATTAAAGTAAGGGATACGTGTGTGTGTGTGTGTGTGTGTGTGTGCGTGCGTGTGCGCGCGCGCACACAGAGTTCCTTGACAAAACACCAAACAGAAAAGCCTTAGAGGAGTGGGGGGGGGAGACAAAG
The DNA here is from genome assembly GCA_026167865.1 of Notarius quadriscutis. Taxonomy (NCBI): domain Eukaryota; kingdom Metazoa; phylum Chordata; class Actinopteri; order Siluriformes; family Ariidae; genus Notarius; species Notarius quadriscutis. Next base: position 145,256 of record JANZLB010000003.1, on the reverse strand, counting down.
TGTCCACGCTCAAGCTATTCACAAGTCCAGAAATTAATGTGCTGTGTTTTGAGTCATTTTTCGAACTTGCCGAGCATAACTACGTGTATGGATTTGTTCATTTGTCATCTAAATAACCTTTAGCGGCATGCATGCTGGTGCTCAGTGAGGCTGATCAGGTCCATTGACTATGACTATATGATGAAGGTGAATAAAGGGAAGGCAGAGCACTGCACATTCCTGTTACAAATTCTCCTCCAGTGAATAAATTGGTGTGTTTCCATCGAGGCTGCAGTCCCTTTTGGGGAGCTAAAGAGTTCCAGAAATATTCTGAAGAGGACCACTCCAGGACAAGTTCCTGTTTGGTGTTCCCATCGCAGTGTAAGGACTGGGACTGTTCTGTAAAATAACAGATTTGATGCAAACTGATCATTATTGATCGTTATGTCATTTCACATGAGGCCAAAGTATGGCAACATGGCCAGTATGGAAGAGGAGAGCAAAGTTGCTTTGTTGCATTTTAATGTCCAAACAGTAGCAGTACAGCAAGTACCATTCAGCTAGTTCCTGCAGAAAATTACTGGTGCATACAAAAATAGTTCCTGGACCTGCAGCCTTGGTTTATTGAAGGGCCTAAAGTTCCTGAACAAGTACCCTGCTTCCTGAAAAGTTTCCTTTGGTGAAAATGTGCCTTTATGCAGGCCACTGGGGCCAGACAGCCAGTGGGTGCATCTGTTACTCACTTGGACTTTCATTATGTTGCTGCTTGTAATGTTGTTCATCATGCTTCTGCTGAAGCTTTTCCTCAATCTCACTGATTAATCCATCCAGCTCCAACTTACCCAGACATGTTTAAACCATCGTAAATCACATGGGCTTTCAGTTATGTTCTCTTCCCAGATTCAGACTGACATTTCCCCTGTAGCAGATGATTTGTGGATATGGGTTTAGAATCATTATCAGTAATCTGTTCATAGGCTTTTCCCATTTCACACACTGTAATTGCTTATTTACTTGTCATTGCCAATTGAACGTCTATGAAGCCCATCACAACATCTGATCTGAGTAAATAAAAATAAAAAAAATGGCTGTTGAAGCAGCTTCCAGTTGGGCTAATGCCTGATTTTGAATCTGTTGAGTTAACTGATGTGATCACCTTGTAAAATTTCAGGGTAGTTTTCACCAGACTCCAGCTCTTTCCTGAGTAGCGAGAGCCATGTTCATCTGTCTGTAGAGACGGCTGCATTCAGAAGTGGACAGAACATGAACTTGACCCAATATTGCATGTTTCAGACTCCTGCAACTCTTCCCTTTAACCATGTAGGACAGGATGGACATAAAGTTGTAATAGCAGTACAGTGATATGAGATGCAATAAAAATGTTTAGCATTAATGTAAATACTTTTCCATATACAGTATGAGGCCTACAAATCTGTACCATCAGTGCATCTTGATGCACAAATTATCTATTTATACCTTGCCAACAAACTTCCTATTCACTATTTATCTATTGTACCTAGGGCAGTGTTGTAGTCGAGTCACTAAACTCCAAGTCCAGTCTTGAGTCCGCAATGTTCAAGTTAGTCATTTAAAGAAAATTTCGAGTCGAGTCTGACAACAAGACTCCAACTTCACCATTTGACCGTGGCGGTTGCTGCCTTTGTGAAACCGTCTCTGCTACTGTGTTGGACTAACATTACTGCTTGACTGGCCCATTTTATTTAATAGGCTGCAGATAAAAAGCTTGTTCATCGCTCTGCAAACCCTGCTATCAACAGAGCAATGAACATAGCGTGTCACTTGCTTCTCTGGGTGTAATCTTGCCAAATGACTATTTGAAGTTCAAGGTTGTCGTTGTCTCCTCTTCTACATATGGAACACATAGCATGTGTGCCCTATGAAAAAGAGGTGCTCTGCTGTTTGTCAGAAAAACAATTATAGTGATAATGTTTTCTACTTATAATGCACTCTGTGGAAACTCATAAAACAATAAGACAATTTTAATTAATTGTGCAGCCCTGTACTACTGTATGTAGCCACTGCTCCCCCCCCAAATAAAAAAAAATATACACACACACACACACACACACACAGACAGACAGGTAGTCGTCGACTTACGACTGCGTTTGGTTACGACTGACCGGTCGTAAACCGATCTGGTTGTAAGTCGGCCTATGTTAAATGAACGTAAGTATATTGTGATGTGTAATGATATTGTAATCATCTTAAAGTCTTATTT
>JANZLB010000002.1:62259513-62270708 GCA_026167865.1 Notarius quadriscutis | reverse complement strand
TTTTTTTTTTGTGTGTGTGTGTGTGTGTGTGTGTGTGTGTGTGTGTGTGTGTGTGTGTGTGTGTGTGTGTGTGTGTTGTAGTCTGTTGTTCAGGTGATGAGAGATGAAGATTGTCCCCTGATGCTTGTTCCCAGCAGACCCTGTGAGTTACACTGATTGTTTTATTGATTCGGCCTCAATCACTGCAGGATTATCTGTTAACACAGCATTATGGAGGAATTTTACCTTAAAATTTCAGCTTCACAATCATTTTAATGGCACAGTGACGTGTTAAAGGGAGGATGGCTTGTCCTCCATCTCGTCTCCCCACCAAGTTCACCTGTAATAACACTCTAGCGCGTCTCTGAGAGAGCTGTGTAACACTTTGCAGCACTTTACGAGGTCACACTCAGACATCAGTACTGGTAATCGGTGCTCTTGTGGTGGTTTCTGTCTGGCTTTGTTAGTGAGTTTACCACCAGAGTTTGCATCACTGTGTGTCCGTGGCATCCAGGTTTTGCGAGGTTAACTTGGTTGACTAGCTGTTCTTTATCTGTTAGCATCCCCCAGCATTAGATATGTCAGTGGTGTGGCTATGTTAGCTTAGCATGTTACTATTCTGAGTTGTGGGCCATACTTGTGAAAATTTTGACTTGCAGGACGGTAAATAAAAAGTCTGAGCTGCGCGTGTACTTCAACAATAGTGATCTAGCTCACGACTAACAGGAAAACGATGACAATCGGACAGCAGAGTTACGCCCTGCCAACGTTATCGATGAAAGATTGTGATGTCGGCTGTAACTTTATCCGCGTTTTCGTTTCACAGAGATTTGTAGTTTTTCCAGATGACAAAAGCCATCTAACCTCAATCCCGTCTCAGGCGAACATGAAAATAGATAAATTCAGCTCACGCCAAAGCATTTCTTGAGTCTTTGAAAGTTTTTCACTTTGTAAATCTGTCTCAGTGAGTTTGTAATAAATGACATTGTTCAGTGTGTGTTGTGTGTAATGTGTGTCTCTCATCATGATTCCACACAAACTCCACATTCAGAAAGCAAACAGTGTCTGTGGCCTGAAAATGCAAACAGGATTTCAACAAAACTAAAACTCTTATTCTTGTTCATCTCTGATGGCACAATAAATAAAACTTATATTTGTGTAAAATCCTGGAATACTACTCTGTCAGTCAACATGGTTCTTCATACAGCTGTCCATGAGGGGCTGGCAGTGTAATTTGTGTTAATGACAGTGAAGTGAAAGACACTCCACATCTGTAGGGGGAGCCTAGGAGCAAAAATAGTTAATCTTGTAATAGGTCTTTTTTTTTGTTGCTACATCAGTAAACAAGGTCTTGAATGCTTCTTAGAACAATTTCACACTGGACTTCACACACCCTGCTGACACAGATTTCAGTCTGATGTGAGTGTAATGATTGTGTGTGTAGCTGATGTCTCCAGCCTCCAGTAACAGCAGTGGTTCTTTATCTCCATCGGCATCTTCAGACTGTTTGTTTGGTCGTATGAGTCCAGGCCGAAGTCATGTAGCTGCACTGCGCTCACGCTTTGAACTGGAGTATGCACTGAACACCCGTGCTATGTGGAGGTACGTACACACACTGCTCTTTGTGTCTGAATTTATGGATTAACATACGACATGCACTTGGTCCCTCTTCTTTTGCCTTCTGTAGCAATTTACTTGGCCCTGCCCTTTGAAAACATTACATTCATGGATCTTCAGTTAGCACTTTATTCAGTAAGCGTGTGAAGCCAATCCTGGGAATTCTGGGCACAAACCAGGAGAACGAACACACGTACGTGTTTGAAAGATGTGAGGAAACCCACAGTAACACAAGGAAAAACATGTCAAACTACAGAGACACAAACCAGAGCTCAGGATTGAACTCAGGACCCTGGAGCTGTGAAGCAGCACCACTACACACAACGCCACATACAGCACCACCAAACATGGCACTGCCGTGACGCCCCCCCGCACACACACACACACACACACACACACGCGACGCCCTGAAAACATTACAGTAGTTTAATATTTCAGTAAACCCTTCGAGTTGTAATCACCACTGGGCCATGAGTCGGCTCAAAATTACATTGTTTCTGTGGAGAAGCTTCCTAGGATTCAGATTTGGTGACAGCTGCAGAAGTGGATTTGAGCTTCAGATTATTAACGTCACCTATGTGTAGTTCACACCTCTGAAGTTGCCAGACTTTGAGTCCCTCAGGACTGGAGTTTCATTTACTTTAGACACTGCATTTATATCAGAGATTTCCTTTAACCCCAATAAAAATCCATAAATAAGTGCAAGTGAATAAAATAAGTGGTGAGAATTAGAAGAGGCACAGTGGTTTGGTCACATCTGAATACTGCACTGTTCACTTCAGTATTAGTCAGCTTTACCAGGGGGGAACCCACACACACCAGTGGTTGCTGGGACAACTCACCAAGGAGATGAAGGACTGCAAATGCATTAAACACATGCATGACCCTGTTCCACTGCTGTGTGTGGGTCATTACCAACAGTCAACAGAGACACAGCTCCAGAGAGACTAATTAAAACACCACTCGTTTCAATTACATACAGAGGAAAAAAAAAAAAAGTGCTTGATTAAATTCATAAAAGGGTTTATTTCTTAATTTAATTTCAATGGAATGACAGAAGTGGGGAGAGGCCTCAGGAAGAGCAAAGAGGAGAAACAAAGGGTCACTTCACTAGGTGTGAACTTGGAGCTGGAGGACCAAGATGATCCAGCACACAGAGCTAAGGGTGAAGCAGCCAAGGGCTCGAGAGGAGTGACTTACAAAGTGAAAGCGGAACCTCAAATACATCCAAAAGGTAGGGTCCCCAGTGTAGTCTCATTACAGCAGTCAACAGGTCGAGCACAACCCTGAGTGTGTAAACGGCCCTTTAACAGGTCAGTCACAGGTGGAGCTAATTAGTACTTATTGAGTGTCGGCTCTCTGTCTCCTTCTGGTGGCAGGGCGGGGCATGGTGAGGCGGGGCCACAGCAGCCTGAACCTTACATTATCTTTATGTAAGAAAACATGACATTTAGCTTCAGTGAAATTATTATTATTAAATTGTGTGTGTGTGTGCGCAGTTATAAATTGTGTTATAAACTTGAAATTGAGCTTGAGGACAACACACACACACAGTGGTCAAGTCATTCTAGTTGTAGTGCTTTTAGCAATAGACATTCTCACAAATTTGTCACATTTATTTTTTTACAGAAAAATAAAGATTTTAAACTGTGAAGATGTGAACTAATAAATGTATTTATCCCTTAAGAGCACTCAGGAAGCGACGGTGGTGAAGAAAAACTCCCTCAGACACAGTAGTGTGTATGCAGTGTGTATTAGTGTGTTTTAGTGTATTATGATGTAGATACAGTGTGTTGTTGTTGTTGTTGAGCATGTTCTTGTTTATCTGCAGTTCTGGACGGCGTTCCTCCCAGGGTCTGTCTGTGGATGAGCTCAGGAGAAACATGCAGTTCCCCATCGACAGAAATGGTGTGTGTGTGTGTGTGTGTATTGTGGTGTGTGTATGTGTTGTGGTATGGTGTGTGTATTGTGGTGTGTGAATGACAATCTGTATGTTCTCTGCAGGTTATGTATCAGATCCCATGAGCACTATGAGGTTCCACTCCAGTAGCAACACCAGCCTTGAGGATGCCAGCTAATAACACACACAACAGATGAAAGTAATGAATAAGGAAACTGACTCTGTGTGTGTGTGTGTGTGTGAGAGAGAGAGAGAGAGAGAGAGAGACAGACAGACTCTGGTGTTATAACTTTAATCAAAACTAAAGTGAGATAAAAATGTCTTTTTTTGTGTTGGTATTAAAACACACATGAATATTAAAAATTGGCTTTAAATATTTTATTTTACTTTGTTCATCCGGAATGAAAGATGAAGTGTTTTTTTTTTCTTTACAGTTGAAAAATTAAACCCTGAACATTGGGTCAAAGGTCAGCTTTAAACTCAGAATCCTTAAAGTTCATTAATAAAGATTTCACATCAATGATGAACACAGCATGAAATTAACATCTAATATAAAACAACAAAGATGAAAGTGCAGCATTTTAAGTTTCTTTTTGAGGTGTGTGTGTGTGAGAGAGAGACTCAGTATAAATAATTTAATCCGTGTTCAGTGGTGTCTGATTTCTGCCTCAATTCAGTTGTGTGAAAGGAGCAGCGGGAGAAGAAACCTGCCATGAACCATAAATGATAAATTATTCTAAATGTACAAGTTTTTTTTTCATTCAACAGATTCAGAAATAAACTGGAATCAGTTGTCTGTTATCATTAAATATCTGCTCGTTACAATTACCTGCTCGTTATCATCACATTTTATTCTTTTTCAAAAATACAACACTTTTATTTACAGAATATAAACACGAACACTGACCAAATTAATGTAACTTTATTCAGGTGGAGAAACCCTGAGCAGTGAGACAGACCTGAGTAGAGAGACAGGCCTGGGCAGTGAGACAGAGCTGGGCGGTGAGACGGGCCTGATGAAGTCATTTCCTAAACTAGTCACTAGCAAGATAATTAAATGGTAAAATAAAATAGTGAGGTTTCAGAGGAATCTGTACAGTTTTGTGTGAAGTTCTCGCTCATGTGAAAACCAGCAGAAAAAATTTATGTCAGTCTCACATCCAGATGGAGGAACGAACATGTTATGATTCATAATATTATTATTTATTGATATTTATTGCAACATTGTCTTGCAGTTTGGGAAAGAAAAAATTACTTGTGCTGAAATATTTTGCTCCTCACATGTACAAAGACGGCAAGCGTTCAGTCGTCTACTGAACCTCACGCAAGCTGAGAAACCAGAGAAACAAACCCGCTGATGGCGACTGAGATCCAGCTGATGGAAAGTGAGAAACCTGATGAAGGTGCAATAAAGACAGAGTTAGAATGAAAGCGTGAAAGCAGAAGGTTCTGCTTTAGTAAACTCAGACTGGTTGTACAGTAGCTGTGGTTCTCCCTGCAGATCATGACGGACTTTCACAGAGTCTGGTGGTGTTTATTGATTGCTAATGGAGGTCAGGATGTTTGGAGAAGATGAGACCCAGGTTACAGATGATGCTGTGATAAGTCTTAGCTATCTTGGCTAATTTCAATCTTCATCAGTGGTGTTGTTGAAATGTTCATGATGTTATTTACAGCAACATCTTCCTGATCTTCCAGAGTTTGCTCAGAATTCATTTGTCTTCGATCCACTTCTTCTTCTGATGGGTTGCTAGAGGATGGATAATTTTGACCTTCTGCTCCTAAAGCTTCAGTCTCCATGTTAAAGTTTTCCACCCTCATGTCCTCCAGTTCCTTATGCTCGGTGTTCACTGGCAGGCTGATTTGCTCATCCTTGGCCATCTCAGAGGAGTCCTTATTTCTGTGAGACTCTTTTGGACTCGGTATCGTTTCCTCTATTTCAATGTACACTGTCCTCCCTCCATCAGAGGTCTTTATCTCATCCAGCGGCTCAACAAATGTCTCAAAATAGTTTGAGGCTTGGTGAATGTTAACCCAGTTACTTACCAGCTCTTCGTGATCTGTCTGAGGAATGATGATGAGTTCAGCTTCTCTCTCCTCTCTTTTGAGAGCCAGGACTCTCTCCAGAGGCTGAGATTCTTCTGAAGGAGAAGTGCTGCCTTCTACACTCCTAGTTTCTTCAGCAGGATCAGCACTTTTGTCCTCTTTATTATCAGTGACTGACTGAATGTGATTGCCATCTTCTGCTCTGCTCTGTTCTTCACCTCTACTTTCAAGGTCAACATTCATGTCCTTGGGTTTTGACTCAGCACCTGCAGAAGATCCTGCAGGAGATTTGGCCTCTGATGGAGCTTCATCCTCAGTGACTGTATCATTACTGTTCTCTGATATTAATGGTTTAATGTTCATCTCATCTTTCTGCTCATCTTTTACTTTTTCATTGGTTGTCTCATGCTGTACATTTTGTTTTTGTTCAGTCTCTTCTTCCCCAACTTCCTGCTGCTCTTCTTCGGTTGTCTCTTGTTGTATTTCTCTTTGGTCCTCTTCTTGCTTCTCATTGACATCATCGTCCATTTGTTCATCTTTCACGCCTTCCTCTTTAGTCAAGTCTCGATTTATTTGTTCATCATTGGTCTCAGAAGTTTCCTCACTTTCCTCTGGTCCAGCTTCTTCCTTCTTGTCAAGCTCCTCCTGGTCTGCAGTATCAATTTCTACTCCATTTTCTGCTTTGATCTTTCCTGATTTTAATTCAGGTCCATCTATGGTTTCCAGTGGAGGTTCATAAACAGTGGGATCAGAGTTGTCTTTCTGTTCCTCTTTGTTGTCTTCTTCTTGCTCCATCACTCTTTTCTGCATCTCTGCATCAACTCCACCAACACTTGTCCTTTCTTCTGCACCTTCACTCATATCCTCTACCTCATTTTCTTCAACCTCAGTTTCTTTTAATGATTCATTTTCTTTCAGCGCTTCCTCATGTTTAACATCTTCTGTGTCTTGACCTTCATGGTCAGACTTCTGTTCATCTTTTAGCTCAGCATTTTTCTCTGCTAGAAGTTCTTCTTCTTGTTCCTCTTCTCTTTTCCCCACATCATCATCTGCTTTTTCCTCTGATGTTTGAACTGTTGGATTGAGTTCTTTTTGGTCTGCCTTATCCTCAGTTATCTCTTGTTTGATTTTCTCTTCATCCTTGTTTCCTTCCTCTGTGTTCTCATCCTCCTTAAGTTGAGGATCCTGGTCTTTGGTTTCCTCCATTCCATCCCTCAAATCTGTTTCAACTCCATCTTGTCTCTGCTCTTTTTCTCCCTCAGTCTCAGATACTTCCACTCTTTCTTCTGATCTCTCATCTTTACCTGCTACATCTTCATCTTTCACCTCATTTACTGATGAACCTTTTAATTCTATTTCTTTATCTTCCATATTGCCTTCCACACATCCTACACCGTCATTTCTTGTCTCCTCAGAATTATTCTTCAGATTTCTTGATTCGTCATCAAACATTTCCTCTTCTTCAGCTCTGACCTCTTCAGCAGACACCTCTTCTCCACCACTCAGCCCTTGATCATTTACTTTTTCTGTCTCACTGTTCTGATCCATATTTTCATGACCCACAGATGTTTCTTCAGGGTTCTCAAGCTGAGGCTTGGTGATCTCCTCAATCATGTTCTCTTCCTCCACTGGTGTTGCTCTGGTTTCTTCAGCATTTACTGAATTTTCACTTGTAGCCTCTTTCTCTTGTTCTTGCCCAAATGATTCCTCAAATTTCAGCACTTCTCCAGCTGGTGGCTCTTCATCCTCAGGCACTTCCATCATTTCAGGTTCTTCATTTGATTTATTCTCCTCATTTGTGAAATTATTGGCCTCTTGCTTTTGTCCTCCTTCCTCATCAATCATGTCTAGCTTTACTTCTGGCTTGTGGTCTTCATTCTCACCACCATTGTTCTGCTCATCTTGTACACATTCATCTTCATTGGTTGTGTTTTGAGATCTTTCTTCTGTTTGGTTGGTGTCTTTTTCTTCTTCCTCTGATCTTGTCTCAGGTTGTGGTGTTTCATGTGTTTCTTTTTCAAGTTCGTCTTTGGGTTTCTCTGTATGCATTTCTTCTCTTTCAACTTCTTCCACAGGTTCAGCTTCATTTTCTTCATCAGCTCTCTGCTGGGCCACATTATCTTCAGGCTCAGTTCCTGGACCAAAGACCAATTTAATGTTTTTATAGTTTTTTTTTTTTTTAATGCACAGCATCATCATTACAAATGAGTAATTACTACAAATTCCCATGAATAAGAAATGAATTTATTATATAATTTATTTTAAAAAATTTAGACAGTTGTCAGAAAACATTCATCATTGATTTATATTTATTTTAGTCATTGAAGAAATCCTCATACACTGAGATGGTTTGGTGGCCCTAACACAGCTGTAGATGATCAGAGGAACTCACCTGGACCAACCTGTTGGCTCACGACCAACACCAGCTCGTCTTCCTCAGTGGTGGTGTCACTGAGTTCAGGTTCAGAAACACACTCAGTCATGTTTAAAATGGCTTCTGCTAACTTCTCCTGCACAGACTTGGCTTGGGTTTTATAAAGAAAGAAGAACGTCAAAATAAAAATTTTAATAAATAGCTGGATTATTAACACTAATTCACTTTCAGAAATTCAACAAACAACCAAAGAAATTAACAAGGAGTTATTACATAAAAATTTTTGACATGCAACAAAAAACTCACACAAAAAGCACAAAATGAAATTTCAAAAGTTTATTTTAAATGTTTAAAAGTTTATTAGTACACGATAGATTAAACTCATGCCATGCAGCTACCGATCATAAAACTGAACATTACTCTCCTCAGTTCCTCAGATGAAACTCGTACATGTGGGATTCATTTAAACATTGACTCTGTTTTCTCTCTTTCTTATTCTGCATCTGAATATTAATCACTGGATCATAAATGATTCACGTTCTCATATACAATGATTTACAGCTGAGAAACCCAGAGAGATAATTAATAAGTGAAATGTTTATTTTTTATACATTTACATAATTATAAATTATATTTAATTTATGCACTTTTAATCCCACATATCATTTAATCCCTCAATCATAATTTCAGCACATCACTGATATCGATAATGAACACATTAAATCTGGTTCTGAGTGAATAAAGCATGTGCTGATAATCTAATGATCCACAAGCTATAATATAAAAACAAAAATAAAACTATTATCAAATTAGGTTCCTTAATGAGGAGAAAGTGTGCGTTTTGGAAAAAAATTGTCAGTCACATCACATACATTTCCCTTTTTATATTCAAAGTTTCATGTTTAAACAATAAAACATCAGATAATTATCATGAGAGAATAATGTAATATCAGCACATGCCTTGAATAAAATTTACAAACACAACAATATGATAAAGAAAATATAATCATACAGCAAATTCAAAGAACAAAGCAGAGAAAAAGATCCTTCCAGAAATTGCACAGTATTTTCAGTCTTTAATTACAAAATATACAAAAAATATTTTATTTTCAGAAAAATAATTTGGGTAAAAGTTCTACGGTACTTTCCTAAACAGCACAACAAATAAACTCCAGCTATAATTAATCAATCAACAAATTCTGTTTCTATTTTACTCTTAATTTCAAACTGAGTAAAGAGCAAAACATCTGAGTGTTAAAGTTTGTAAAAATAATTATGACTAATCTATTTAAAAGTCCAAAAATACTGCACATTGAACAAAAACCAAACACAAACCATTAAACATGCAAAAGAAACAACGAGCAGCACAAAGTGAAAATGTCGGTGATTCCTGGTGAACATCGTATTTAAATAAAGATGAATCTCAGAAACAAACTGCTCAGTGATATGGGCTGATAATCTGCCTGATATCCGAGACATCATTTTACAACACAACAGTCCTGAGCTCTGGAGTCTGATTGGTCAGAAGGTGTTGATTAATTCTCTCTAACAGCAGCGCAGGTTTATATTAATGCACTTGTTCTGATACGTTCTCGTTTCTATAGTAACAGCTCATTCACGGGGGCGTGTCCAGCGAACGCTCCACATAAACAGATTACAATAATCATTGATGTGGTGAACTTCTCTGTAAGGAGACGTTTATGGAACATCTATGGAAGGAGTTTCCATTGTCAGCACAACCTCATCACTCACTCAGCATATAACACACACACACAGAGTTTATTAGTTATTTATTAAAAACACTTCAGAATCGTGTCCTGTGCAGAAAGACAAAAGGTCTGTTCTGTTCTGAAAGCAGCAGAAAAGAACAAATCTCCTGATATAAAGCAGAATATCAGCACATGCCTGCAAATTAGCAGCTAATGGCCAAATTGCTAATTAGTAATTAGCGACCAGGGAACACACACTCCAGTGAAATCCACACAGTAAGAACACGGGATAACCTGAGGCTAAAACTTACCTCGGGCTCCCTCCTTATTTACATCTGCACCTGTTCCCTCTCTGAGCTCCTCTCTGGGCCCCTCAGCTTCCCCAGGATCCTCTCTGGGTTCTTCAGCTTCTCGGGATTCATCTCTAGGTTCCTCAGCTTCTCCAGGTTCCTCTCTGGGCCTCTCAGCTTCTCCAGGTTCCTCAACTTCTCCAGGTTCCTCTCTGGGTTCCTCAACTTCTCCAGGTTCATCTCTGGGTTCCTCAGCTTTTATGGGTTTATCTCTGGGTTTCTCACCTTCTACAGGTTCATCTCTGGGTTCCTCAGTTTCTCCATCATCCTTCTTTATGTGTTCCATCTCCTGGTTTTGAGTTTCATCCTCGGTGGGCAGAGACACATTGCTCATCTGCAAGACTTCTCTCTCTTCTGCATCTTTTTCCAATGCTGATGTGGCCATGTGTCTCTCAGGCTTCATCTCCTCCTCTTTCTGTTCTTCATCATACTCATCTTCATCTTCCTCACTGTCAGACGAGCTGCTGGACAGACCAGAGGAGACGGACGAGGATCCTCTCACTTCTCATGGAAAAGAAATGAAAAGTGAACAGAACTGGAGAAAAAAAAATCCTCAACACTGAACATTAGAGCAAGGTTTATAAATTAGTTCCATTTCATTAAATAAATATTAAAACACAACACTGACTGTTTCTTTTCAAATAATTTCTGTTCTCATCTTTTCTTTTCTCCTCCTCCTCTCTGCCGAGTGATGGAGATGTTTCATTTCCCACATCCACGGGACCTTCATCATCAGCCTCAAAGTCTTCCTCATAACCTAAAGCACATCATACACCCCAACACACACACACACACACACACACACACACACACACACACACACACACAGAGATAAAGATCTCATCTCATTCTCTGTAATCAATAAATTACTTTAGATTAAAAATTCAAGATTCAATGCTTTGTCACATCACATGGATTCATCGCTGGTACAAAGCTACAGTGAAATGATATTCTGCAAATGCGAAGACTGCAAACAACAAACGATAAATATACAGATACAGATACAGTGGGTATGAGGTCATGGGAGAGTACAATACAACCCACACAGGAGGATACAAACACTAATACACATCTGAAAAGGTAGGTCTGAATGTATCTATGTGTAACATCTAGCTGGAACCCTCCCGAGTTTTGACTTCTGGGTAGAAGAAGAAACCTTTATTTGTCACATGCACACTTCAAGCACAGTGAGATTCATCCTCTGCATTTAACCCATCTGA
>JANZLB010000002.1:62118736-62130454 GCA_026167865.1 Notarius quadriscutis | reverse complement strand
TACGTGGATGTGTGGAGAGTGGATACGTGGACGTGTGGAGAGTGGATATGTGGACGTGTGGAGAGTTGATACGTGGATGTGTGGAGAGTGGATACGTGGACGTGTGGAGAGTGGATGTGTGGAGAGTGGTTACGTGGACGTGTGGAGAGTGGACGTGTGGAGAGTGGATACGTGGACGTGTGGAGAGTGGATACGTGGACGTGTGGAGAGTGGATACGTGGATGTGTGGAGAGTGGATGTGTGGAGAGTGGATACGTGGATGAGTAGATACGTGGACGAGTGAATACGTGGACGTGTGGACATGTGGAGAGTTGATACGTGGATGTGTGGAGAGTGGATGTGTGGAGAGTTGATACGTGGACGTGTGGATAGTGGACGTGTGGATAGTGGACGTGTGGAGAGTGGACGTGTGGAGAGTGGATATGTGGATGAGTAGATACATGGACGAGTGGATACATGGACGTGTGGAGAGTGGATACGTGGACGTGTGGACATGTGGAGAGTTGATACGTGGACGTGTGGCGAGTGGATGTGTGGAGAGTTGATACGTGGACGTGTGGAGAGTGGATATGTGGACGTGTGTAGAGTGGATATGTGGACGTGTGGAGAGTGGATACGTGGACATGTGGAGAGTGGACGTGTGGAGAGTGGATATGTGGACGTGTGGAGAGTGGACGTGTGGAGAGTTGATACGTGGACGTATGGAGAGTGGATATGTGGATGTGTGGAGAGTGGATACGTGGGCGTGTGGAGAGTGGACGTGTGGAGAGTGGATACGTGGACGTGTGGAGAGTGGATATGTGGACGTATGGATGTGCGGAGAGTGGATACGTGGACGTGTGGAGAGTGGATACGTGGACGTGTGGACATGTGGAGAGTTGATACGTGGACGTGTGTAGAGTGGATGTGTGGAGAGTTGATACGTGGACGTGTGGAGAGTGGACGTGTGGAGAGTGGATACGTGGATGTGTGGAGAGTGGATAAGTGGATGTGTGGATGTGATCACGTGCGGAATCATGCTTAGGTTCATGACTTTAACAGAAATGGACAATTACTGAAACACTGATATAAAAAACACACACACACACCAGTCTGATGCTAATAGTTTTAAAATTTCTGGAAATGACTCCGCCCACTTCTCTGTCGCACTGTTGAAGTGCTGAAAACTTTAGATTATATCTGTAGAACTGTATCGCGTTATATCTTTTGATTATAGTGCTAAAAAAAGAGATGATATCAGATAGTAGCAGTTACTAACCAGTAAGTGGAGGAGCAAGAAAATAGGGCGGGGCTTGTAGATTGATGAGTTTTACAGAATCATTACATTACAGGTATTTAGCAGATGCGCTTATCCAGAGCGACGTACAACGTACCCAGAGCAGCCTGGAGTTAGGTGCCTTGGTCAAGGGCACTTCAGCTATTCCTGCTGGTCTAGGGAATAGAACCAGTGACCTTTTGGTCCCAAAGCTGCTTCCCTAATCATTAGGCCATGGCTTCCCCCAGTGCTTCCATGACAAATAATGTGTTTGTAATTAGTTTGAGCATAAATCTGTTATAATATGGTGCGTTTCTGAGATCAGAGTTCACTAAGTTGTGTGTTCATGTTGCGGTATGTTAACGTTGTCATGTGTCCATGCTGCTGTGTTTGCATTGCTGTGTGTTCATGTTGCTCTCTGTTCACTTTCCCATGTGTTCACCTCACTGTGTCCACGCTGTTGTGTATTTATGTTGTTGTTGTGTTCAGGTTGTTGTGTGTTTATATTGTTCTGTGTTTATGTTGTGTGTTTATGCTGTTGTGTTCATGCTGTTGTGTTCAGCTTATTGTGTGTTTACATTGTTGTCATGTTTGTTATTGTGTTCACGCTGTTGTGTTCAGCTTGTTGTGTATTTATGTTGTTGTGTTCACACTGTTGTGTTCAGGTTGTTGTGTGTTTATGCTGTTGTGTTCACACTGTTGTTGTGTTCAGGTTGTTGTGTGCTTATGTTGTTGTGTTCATGTTGTGTTCACGCTGTTGCGTTCAGCTTGTTGTGTGTTTATGTTGTTGTGTTCACACGGTTGTTGTGTTCAGGTTGTTGTGTGTTTATGTTGTGTGTTTATGTTGCTGTGTTCATGTTGTGTTCATGGTGTTGTGTTCAGGTTGTTGTGTGTTTATATTGTTGTGTGTTTATGTTGTGTTCACACTGTTGTGTTTATGTTGTGGTGTGTGTGTATGTTGTGTTCAGGTTGTGTTTATGTTGTGTTTATATTGTTATGTGTTTATGTTGTGTTCGTGCTGTTGTGTTCAGATTGTGTGTTTATGTTGTGTTCACGGTGTTGTGTGTTTATGTTGTTGTGTTCACGGTGTTGTGTGTTTATGTTGTTGTGTTCACGCTGTTACATTCAGGTTGTTATGTGTTTATGTTGTGTTCATGCTGTTGTGTTTATGCTGTGTTCACACTGTTGTGTGTTCATATTGTGTTTGTTGTGTTCATGCTGTTGTTTATGTTGTTCAGGTTGTTGTGTTCACGCTGTTGTGTGTTCATGTTGTGTTTCTATATTGTTGTGTTTGTTTTTATTGTGTGTTCAGGTTGTTGTGTTCATGTTGTGTGTTCATGTTGTGTGTTTATGTTGTTGTGTTCAGGTTTGAGAAGTTTCTGTGCATGTTTCAGTTCCACTTCTTTCTCTGCTGTTATGTAATAAATCTCTATAAACTCTGATCTCTCGCTGGGATTATTATATTAATATCATGCAGAATAATCTGATCAGTGTCCAGTCTGAGGGTGATCACACGGACTGTGTCTCAAATCACAGTTCTACACTGTACTGATGTGTATTACAGAAGTGTGGTGTGTTTGTGTCTGAATCTTCAGAACAGAAGGTGTAGAGCTTCCAGCAGAGCCATAACCCAAAGAAATACAATCAGGTCAACCATTAGAGACCATTAGGAACCATTAACTCCATTAAGCTCCCATCACAGACCATATTAACGCCCATTAGGAACCAGAAATCTGTAACAGTCTCTCCTTATTTATTCAGTAGTGACTTTGAGATCACAAGACAGTAAACATCATAAAGTGTTACATCTGTGTATGTGAAGTTAAACCCCATGTCTCTGTGATATTATAGCTTGCTATTATCCAGGAAAGGCCAAAGGTCAAAAGTAAAGCAGTTCCCGCACTGATTCTCACACCACTGTGGTATTTGGGAAATTCTTGGACAGCTCCTGAGTGTTACTCCATCATGCTGCTGAGAAGATGCAGATAAGATGATGGCAGAAAGCAGGAGGGAGTTTAGCTGGAACTAATCTCCTGAAGGTAGACAACTGAAGTGTTTACTGTCTGTTTCAGTCGTCTGTAAACATAAAGACACACACACACACACACACACACACACTTTATTCAGGAAATATGTAGTGAAGTATATGGTAGTCTACTTTATGTAGTTTAGTGTAGTGAAGTACACTGTACTCTGGTGTACTGTAGTGCAGTATACTGTTGTGTTTTGTAGTATGCTGTAGTGTAGTGTGGTATACTGTAGTGTGGTATGCTGTAGCGTAGTATACTGTACTGTGGTATGTTGTACTGAGGTGAAGTATGCTGTAGTGTACGTAGTGTGGTGTACTGAGGTGAAGTATGCTGTAGTGTACGTAGTGTGGTATACTGAGGTGAAGTATGCTGTAGTGTAGTGTACTGTGCTGTAGCGTGGTATGCTGTAGTGTAGTATGCTGTGGTGAAGTATGCTGTTGTGTAGTATACTGTAGTGTAGTGCAGTGTGCTGTGGTGTAGTATAGTGTAGTGTGGAATACTGTAGTGTGGTGTAGTGTAGTGTGGCGTGGTATACTGTAGTGTGGTGTGGTATTCTGTTGTGTGGAATACTGTAGTGTGGCGTGGTATACTGTAGTGTGGCGTGGTATACTGTAGTGTGGTATACTATAGTGTGGAATACTGTAGTGTGGTATACTGTAGTGTAGTGTGGTACACTGTGGCATGGTGTAGTGTAGTGTGGAATACTGTAGAGTGGAATACTGCAGTGTAGTGTGGTGTACTGTAGTGTGGCGCGGTATACTATAGTGTGGAATACTGTAGTGTGGCATACTCGCGTGTAGTGTAGTGTGGTGTGGAATGCTGTAGTGTGGTATACTGTAGTGTAGAATACTGTAGTGTAATGTGGAATATTATAGTGTGGTATGCTGGAGTGTAGTCTACTGTGGTGCAGTGGGGTATACTGTAGTGTGACGTGGTATACTGTAGTGTGGAATACTGTAGTGTGGAATACTGTAGTGAAGTGTGGAATACTGTAATGTGACGTGGTATACTGTGGTGTGGAATACTGTAGCGTGGTATAATGTAGTGTGGTATACTGTAGTGTAGTGTGGTATACTGTGATGTGGCTTGGTATAGTGTAGTGTTGTATAGTGTAGTGTGGTGTACTGTAGTGTAGTGTGGTATAGTGTAGTGTAGTGTGGAATACTGTTGTGTGGTATGCTGTAGTGTAGTGTGGTATACTGTAGTGTGGCGTGGTATATTGTTATGTAGTGTGGAATACTGTAGTGTATTCTACTGTAGTGCACTGGGGTGTTCTGTCATGTAGTATACTGTAATGTAGTGTGGTATGCTGTAGTGTTGTGTGGAGCACTGTGATGTAGGATACTATAGTGTAGCATGCTGTACTGTAGTGCGGTATACTATAGTGTAGTCTACTGTAGTGCAGTGGGGTATTCTGTAGTGTAGTACAGTGGTACCTCGGGTTACGAACTTAATTCGTACTTTGACTCCGTTCGCGAGCCAAAAAGTTCTCGAACCGAATTAATTTTTACCATTGAAATTAATGTAAATCCAATTAATCCGTTCACCGGCCCCAGAAGCAGTTTTTTGTAACTTTTTATGGGTTTGTGTGGAAAAAATACAGAAAGGAATTAAAGATAACCTTAATTATAGAAAAATACAGTAATACTAAAATAAAATATAATTGTACTGTACACTTTACTTTTGTGGTTGATAGTTGCTGGCACACGTGGATGGAGGAGGAGCACTATCACTAACACTTTTCACTTTCTTGGGAGACATAATGAGGGTTAATTTAATGCAGAAAGCAAAAAAGAAATCGTATCAACACAACACAGTGACAAGCAATGTTCACAGCGCACCACCTTAAGTACAACTGATGCTGCCGCACGCCTCACGTGGTGCAGAAGCCCACCAGTTTGTGCGTTCGTGCATCGAAGCATCGTTCATGAATCGAAGCAAAATTTGTTCGGAAATGGTGTTCGCAGCCCGATTTGTTCGTGAATAGGGACGTTCGTGACCCAAGGTTTGACTGTATACTGTAGTGTAGTGTGGTATAGTGTAGTGTGGTATACCGTAGTGTGGTATACTGTACTGTAGTGCAGTGTGATTTGCTGTAGTGTAGTATACTGCACTGTAGTGTGGTATACTGTGACGTAGTATGCTGTAGTGTAGCATGGTATACTGTAGTGTGGTGTAGTGTAGTGTGGCATACTGTGCTGTAGTATACTATACTGCAGCATGGTATACTGTGCTGAAGTATACTGTAGTGTGGTGTACTGTAGTTTAGTGCAGTATGCCGTGGCACACTGAAGCATAGTGTAGTATGCTGTGGTGTGGTGTGCTGTAGTGTGGTGTACTGCACTGTAGTACACTGCAGTGTAGTGTGATATACTGTAGTTTAGTGTAGCATGCTGTACTGTGGCATGGTATACTGTAGTGTGGTATATTGTAGTTTAGTGTAGTATGCTATACTGTGGTGTGGTGTGCTATAGCGTAGCGTGGTATGCTGGTGTGTGGTATAATGTGGTTTAGTGTAGAATGCTATACCGTGGCATGGTATACTGTGCTATAGTATACTGTACTGTGGCGTGGTATACTGTGCTGAAGTATACTGTTGTGTGATGCACTGCAGTTTAGCGTAGTATGCCGTGGCACACTGTAGTGTAGTGCAGCACGCTGTAGTGTGGTGTGCTGTAGTGTGGTATACTGCACTGTAGTATACTGTAGTGTAGTGTGGTATTCTGTAGTTTACTGTAGCATGCTGTACTGTGGCGTGGTATACTGTAGTGTAGTGTAGTATGCTATACTGTGGTGTGGTATACTGTGCTGCAGTATACTGTACTGTGGTGTGGTATACTGTGCTGTAGTATACTGTACTGTAGTGTGGTATACTGTAGCGTAGCATGCTGTAGTGTAGCATGGTATACTGTAGTGTGGTATGCTTTACTGTAGTATACTGTAGTGTGTTGTGGTACACTGTAGTGTGGTGCACTGTAGTGTAGCATGGTATAGTGTGGTATACTGTGCTGTGGTGCAGTGTACTTTACTGTAGTATACTGTAGTGCAGTCTGGAATAGTGTAGTGTAGTATACTGTAGGTGGTATACTGTTCTGTAGTGTACTGTAGTGCATTATACTGCAGTGCTGTGTGGTATACTGTAACTTGGTATACTGTAGTATTGTGTGCTTTTATGGAGCCCTGTTTTCATGATAGTTTGTGCTTTGTATGTTTTTGTGAGTGAGTGTTTTGGAGATGCCCCACATCAGGAACACATTAGCACTGACAGAAACATCAACCTGTGTTCTCTAATCAGTGTATAAATGTGCTAAATATTGTACATGTTTTATTTATTAAAGTCTCTTTTCTGAGTTTTGTGTGAATAAAATTCTGAGGCCGGTGTTGTGATTCCCCTCTTAGGGCATGGTGCGCTACAGTGTTCAGGTTTATTGGGTTCGTGTGTCCATCCAGGGACCGTGCCAGCTGTTTCTGTGTGTTGGTTATAGATTACTATCCTCGTATCCCGGTCATACACACTGATCACTATTACTGGATACACTCCCATTAAGAACAGACTGTGTTTACACACTTTACATGTTTTTACATCCTGCTTTCAACAGTCAGAGCATACAGTCTGTGACTGTAAATTAGTGACTGTGTGTGTGTGTGTGTGTGTGTGTGTGTGTACACGTCACTTGATTTCTGCTCTGAGTCTGTTCCTGAGATTTTGTTCGGAATTCAGCTGGATTAATGGATTAAAGAGATTATATGTGTTAATTTCAGTTCTCATTAATATCATGACTGTGTGTGTGCGCGCATGTGTGTTATCTGTTCATGAGCAAGATGTTTCACCCTCACTGCTGTGTGAAATTTGCCTGTAAATAAATGTGTGAACAACAGAATATGCTTTAATTTTGAGAAATTATAAATGATGTCATCAGTATTACTGTGTGTGCGCAGGCTTCTATTTTTAGCTCAGCAGAAGCAGGTCAGCCATTACAGCAGAGAACAGTGGGTGAGTGAGTGCTGCCCCCTGCTGGATCATAACATTTACTACAGAACACACAGAGGAGCTCCATGACTCCAGTGTTATCCCTCATGAGAAAGAGGGATCAGTGTACATCAGTGTATAAACTGATAAAGAGAAGGAGTGCAGAGAGGGAGAGACTGCTGGACAGGGGACTCCGAGGGGTGCAGTTATGTAGCTATATGTGGACTTAGAGAAATGAAAGAGAAAGATGGACCGGTGATCGAGACCGAGGGACACAGAAAGAGATGGAGAGAGAGTGAGATGCAGAGGGAGTGAGAGACAGGGAGAATGAGACAGGGAGAGAGACAGAGTGAAACAGGGAGAGAGACAGAGAGAGTGAGACACAGTGGCTGTAATGAAAATGCCTTAAATAGCTGATGGGTGTGACCTGTGCACGCTCAAAAAGAGGCGGCGCACCGAGAGAGTGCCTGGGACACAACCACAGCGTGAGCCTGTGTGTGCGAGGAAACAGCATGAACCAGTGTATGTGAGCGACTCGGTGTGTGTGAGCGGAGGCTGGTGTTGGGATGATGGAAGGGAAACAGTAACGGGGATTTACACACACACGGAGGAGGGAATGCTGCTAACACTGCTGCTCTATCTGCGCATGAAAGGTATACACACACACACACACACACATACATACATACATACGTGAGCACTCCTCCTGTGATGCCTTGGAGAACTGATGATGATGGTAGTGATGGTGGTGGTGGTGATGATGATGGTGGTGGTGATTGTAATGATGATAACGATGATGATGATGATGATGATGATGATGGTGAATATGAAGGTGATGATGGTGGTGATGAAGGTGATGACGACGATGATGGTGGTGATGACGATGATGATGGTAGTGATGGTGGTGATGATGGGAGTGATGGTGGTGGTGATGATGACAATAATTATGGTGGTGACGTAGATGGTAATGATGACGATGGTGATGATGATGTAATGATGATGATGGTGGTGATGGTGATGATGTGGTGATGATGATGGTGGTGATGATGGTGGTGGTGGTGGTGATGATGATGATGATGATGATGATAAAGATGATAATGAGATGATGGTGGTGGTGCTGTAGATGATGGTGGTGATGATGCTGATGATGATAATGGTGGTGACGATGATATTGATGGTGGTGGTGGTGATGATGGTGATGATGGTGATGATGATGATGCTGTGACATTGACTGTCAAATCTCATTGACAGTAGAGTAGAAATGCATCTGTTGTGATATTTTGATGGAAAGCATTGTACCTGTTGTGGGATTGGAGCATGTTTAGGAAACTCACACATCCACAGGTGACTGTAATTCAAAAGGAGGACACAATTTCTGTGGTGTGAAGGAGAAGAAGAAGAACAGGGTGAACAGAAAGTCACTGATCTCTGTGTTTGAAATGAAGTAGATAAAAATAAAGGATGTCATGATGGGTAGTGCAGTGGGTTATCACCATCACCTCACAGCGAGAAGGTTCTGGGTTCGAACCTTGTGGTCTTTCTGTGTGGAGTTTGCATGTTCTGTCCTTGTGTATGTGTGTGGGTTTCCTCCGGGTCTCTGGTTTCTTCCCACAGTCTAAAGACGTGGATTTGGTCTACTGGTAACTCTAAATCCTCCAGATGTGTGTGTGTGTGTGTGTGTGTGAGATGGCTGTTCTTCTCTGTATTAGAGCTGTAATAGACTGGTGACTTGCCCAGGGTGTAACCCTGCCTCCTACCCGGAGTCAGTTGGGATTGGCTCCAACTTCCCCCATGACCCTGACAGATAAGTGGGATAGATAGCAGATGGATGGAATTATGACATCATCAATTTGCACAAAAGTAAATTCTATAGAAGTGCACATGGCTGTATGTGAGGACTGAAACACTCGGAATGTGTTTTAGGAAAACTGAGAATGATGCTCTGAGACCTCTGGATACTTCATCATCTAATACCATCAGGCAGGTGTCTCATGTGAAGTGTACAGCACTAGGGTACTCAGTAGTGCACACTCTGTCCCATATCTAGGGCCCTAATTTAGAGGGTTATGGTGGAGGAAATGATCTGCTGTCTACTTCCTGTCACTCCTTAACAATCAGAGGAAGTGAAGGGAAGGGGTGGCGCCCCAATCATGCCCTTTACACCAGCGTCTGGCTTTTACACACACACACACACACACACACACACACACTCAGAGTGCTGTGTCAGTCCACATTGAGCTGATCATCATGGCTGGATTCACAGCTGCGTTTCTCCACTCAGGAGGTGTGTGTGTGTGATTCAGTGTTTACTCTGATGTTATTTACTATTTACTCTGATGTTATTTACTGTTTATTAGTACGCTGCAGTGTTTCAGACTGACTTTAACATCGCTGAACTGAACCACAGACCGAATCCCTGCAGAGTTACACACCAGACTTTTACACAACAAAACAGTAACACAGCAGGTTTAGAGGTTGTGTTCTCTGTCATTTGCAGTAGTTAAGGGTAAAGATAGTGTGTGTGTGTGTGTGTGTGTGTGTGTGTGTGTGTGTGTGTGTGTGTGTGTTAGCGTGTTAATCTGTTGTTCGGTGCTCAGCATCACACACTGCATTGTCCTGGTTCCAGTCTGAACTCTGTGCTAATGTTCCACCGGCGTGCTGAACCAGGACTCTGACGTTCTCTCCCCCGAGCATGTGGAGCTAAGTTTAGTGTCTTTGTTTAGTGTCTCTCTCTCTCTCGCTCTCACTCTCAGACACATACACACACTCTTTCGGGTTTAAATGGAAGCAGCGTGACTTGTTGGAGTTGAACCCGCAGCAGTGTTCCTGTTCATAGAGTCGTATTCAGAAACCCATTCAGAAGTAACTTCAGTCTTAAGCATTATTCAGAAGTTATGTGAAAGTTACGCATGCAGGGCCGGAGTTTGTCTAAGACAGAGGCGTGTCTCAGTTGCACTCAGTTCTGATCTTGAACTTAAGCACATTTTCCTTGCGTGATCTCGGCTTGAGTGAGGAGCAGCGTTAACTCCAGCGCCACTGTCTGACAGGGTGATGTAACTATAACGTCATGCTGAAATTTCTTTCTGCTGTAAATACACTCAAAATAGACTAAGTTTCAACATAAGTGTTTGTGTTTAAAGGCGGTGATCTCAACATGAGTGAAAAACTCCATTTCAGACACTTCCTCAGAGGTGTGAACTCCATGCAGGTGATTTTAATAAGTCAGTTTAATTGAAGTTTATTTGCATAGCACTTTTAACAATAGACATTTTTGCAAAGCAGCTTTACAGCAAAATATTCCAAGTATAAATTTTAAACTAACGAATTTATAAATTTATCCTTAATGATGAAGCCTGAGGTGAGGGTGTTGAGGAAAATCTCCCTCAGACTCCACGAGGAAGAAACTTTGAGAGGACCCAGACTCTAAAGGGAACCCATCCTCATCTGGGTGATAACAGACAACGTGATTATAAATAACTCACTTCCATAACTGTGTCCTATAGAGTCACAAAGTACAACTGTGTCACCAGGAAATTCATTATAGTTTAACAGGAAGTCTGTTTTGTTGAAGTTATAAACTGTTCACTGATGGAGACTTGAGTGTAAAACTGTTCATGACAACTGCAGTCCTGAAGTTATGATGGTGATCGTGGTCCTAAACCATCATAGCAAAACTGTAGGTGTCCAGAGTTGTCTTCTAAGTGTGACTTTAGACTGTCCATATGGGGGCCGTCCTCCATAGGGGCGATGTGATGAGAACCTCAGCTAGAAGTAGGGCATCAGGATGGATCAGGCAGGTCTGAGGAGCAGAAGAAGTCAGCATCTTACTGGTGTCTCAGGATTGACATGTAACTCAGGGGGGACAGGTTGTTAGGTATGCCCGTTGCCACCTAATGGTTAAAAACAGTGTGCACTGAATGCAAGCAGGGACTCCGGCAACTAACTATGACAGCATAACTAAAATGGAGAGCCAGAAGGTAACACAGGCATGAGGGAGCCTTGGAACATAAAGCAGCAGTCACTACACCATCAACAAACCTGAGTGAGCAAGTGAGTAGGGGGGCAACAGCATCCATACATTCCAGTTTACCAAAACACTCCATACCTGAGGACCCTCCAGATCTACTCCTTTACCTCATAAACACTATTAACAAAAGGCTTGACTAAACAGGTCTGTTTTCAGCTGAGACTTAAACACTGAGACTGTGTCTGAGTCCTGAACATTACTTGGAAGGCTGTTCTATAACTGTGGGGCTTTGTAAGAAAAGGCTCCACCCTTGATGTGGCCTTCACTATATGAGATACCAGCAGATAGCCTGCACCTTTTGATCTAAGTAGGCATGGCGGGTCATAAAGGACCAGAAGTTTGCTCAGGTGCTGTGGCATGAGACCATTCAGTGCTTTAAAGGTCAATAGTAGTATTTTATAATCAATACGAAATTTGATTGGGAGCCAATGCAGTG
>JANZLB010000002.1:61786881-61797400 GCA_026167865.1 Notarius quadriscutis | reverse complement strand
TTCACTGCTTCAGATGGGTTAAATGCAGAGGATGAATCTCACTGTGCTTGAAGTGTGCATGTGACGAATAAAGGTTTCTTCATAAGTACTTTTCTTCTTCATAATACCAAGTTATGTCAGATTACATTTAGTGTTTAGGTGTGACTTGTAGTTACAGTATGTTGTGTGTTTACATGTTGAAATCAGATGTATAGGTGTGTGTGTGTGTGTGTGTGTGTGTGTGTGTGTGTGTGTGTGTCGTACCATCCTGAGACTCGATGGTGATGATCCCCTCTCTCTCCGGCCCAAACCCTTGCGTGGTTTGAGCCTGAACTTTAAATTTATATGGCACATTTTCACTCAGATCAGAAACAGTCAGAGACGTGGCCGAGTTCCCGCTCAGCTGGAAGGAACGCTGATCTCCTGCACAAATAACAACATTCTGTCAAATATCATCTTACATCTATATCAGTTATAAAAGCTAAAAATTCTGATCACTGAAAATGTTGGCTACTATAACCATTACGTTCTTAAACTCGGATAAACTGCAGAAAAGATAACAGACAAAACAGGTCACGTATAAGAGCTAATAATGTAACTTTGAAACAGAAGTTACTGCGTACTGGGGATCATAAGTGAAGCAAACATCTACAGTATCCCAAAAAAATTTTTTTTTCCAATTTCAGTCTGGCTTAAGTTTCAACACACATGACAGATTCTAGCTCAAACTTAATTATAATTATTTTTGAAAGGAGGAAGTGACTTGGTACTTGACTGCAATCTCAAATTGTTTGCCATTGGAATACTGTACATAGGGAATGGTTAGATATGTTCGACCCTGACCTCCACCATGCAGCTGTTCACAGGTGACCGCGTAGCCCAGGATCTCGCCGTTGGGTTTTCGTGGTTTGTCCCAGCTGAGCTGGAGAGTCTCTGGACTTAATGCAGTGAACACCAGTGGACCTGGAGCACTGGGTGTGCTCAGAGTGAACGGACACCCTGAAAACACCACCACGTAGGGTCAGAAATTCTGCAATATGGCTGTATTTAGAGTTGGTAAAACAACAAGGCCATCAAGTGTTGTTGTTTTTTTACCTGGCACAGGGCTGAGGGGGCTCTGGGGGTCGACAGCAGACTCGATGGTGATGACTCCCTCTCTCTCAGGACCCCAACCCTCCTGACTCTGAGCTTTCACCTTGAACAGGTACGACTGGTTGGGCAGTAGGTCCTGAACCACCACAGAGTTCTGTGCAGGGTTTGTGATGTCCATGCGCTTCATTTCAGCTGCAGGGATCATTATGTACAAAATTACACATACAGCATTGCAATGGAAACTTTACCTGGAGACTACAACAGATTGGAGCCACTCAGCGTTGATACTGACCTCCATTGAGTAGCTGGTAGAGGACACAGTATCCTAATATTGGCTTTTCGCAGTGGGGTTCTTGCCAGCTGACCTTCAGTGCCGTAGGGCCCAGAGCTGAAAACACCAGCCTGCTTGGGGTTTCAGGGACCCCTTGTGGCAGCCGAGTATCTAGGGATAACATACAACCCATCGTAAACATTTAATTTCTGGGCTGACTGTAGAAATAGCATGATAGAAGCTTGAAATGACTCTGGGAGGCAAGCCTGCTTAACTAAACGCATACTAGATAGGACATTAAACATTCTCTGTGTTACCTTCACATCTGGTTTACGTCATGAAAGTTTTGCTAATTAGCCACTGCACAGAATTATGAATAAGAAAAAAAATTAAGTCCTTCAGGGCTAATCCAGCTATTCCAGGTCTGAGACTGCAAATATTATATACCACTGGGTATTTATGGCTCCTGGAACTGCATCTATCAACCAATTCAAAGAGGAGTTTCTGCTAATAGGTTTGGACTCCACAGTTTGGATTGGTTGCTTCCATATCCACTCACCCTGGAGAACCCTGTCCAGGTTCTGCAGAGCCTCGCTGATGTCATCTGAGCGATTGTGAACGTGGGAGTTCAGGCTGTAGCTTGTAGTTGTAGTCTGGCTGAAGCTAGAACCGCCTGAAAGTGCGCCACCACAGGCCATGGCAGGGAAGTGCATGGGAGGATGGGGTAGGACAGTAAGACAGACAGACATGGCAATGCATGGAGGAGAGACATGGCAGAGCAAAGCGAATGTTAGAGAAGGAGTCAGTGAGAGCTTGAGCGATAGGCAACCAAAGGTTCTTGCCAAAAGCTGTAATACTTGGCAGCCATTACTTTAACCCTGTGAACCCTGAGCTGTCCATCCATTATCTGTAGCACTTATCCATCAGAGTCGTGGGGGAAGCTGGAGGCAATCCCAGCTCACTTTGGGCATGAGGCAGAGTTCACCCTAGGTAGGTCGCCAATCTGTCCCAGGGCTACACAGAGACGAACAACCGTCACACTCACATTCACACCTCTGGGGGATTTAGAGAAGCCAGTTGACTGAATTCACATCTTTGAACTGTGGGAGGAAACTGGAGACCCGGAGGAAACCCATGCAGGCCCAAGGAGAAAACATGCAAACTCCACACAGAAAGACCCCAGTCAGCCATGAGGTTCAAACCCAGAACCTTCTTGCTGTGAGACAACAGTGATAACCACTGCACCACCGTGACACCCCACACTTTTTTATTTTCAGGGTAAATTTCAGTACCTTTACTTTTAGGTTACCACGAGTTGGCCTAGTGGTTAGTGTGTCCGCCTCTTGACTGGGTGATTGCAAGTTCTACTTGTGGTCAGGTCATACATTTTTATATTAACCTTCATATCATGGGGGAATAGATTGCATCTTATGAAACTATATTTTTACATATACAGTATCTCACCATAAAATGCTGGCAGTAGATAAATCTTTTCATAATTGTGTAGGGGAGATTGTCTGGTATCTGGCAAAATCAGAACCATGATGGTGGGACACTGATAGCAATTTGTAAACATATGTGCTCAGTGCCTAATGTGAAAAGGAATTGTTTTTGGTTTTTTGCTGTGAATTCAAAGCCAAATTACTCAACAACACTTTGATGTCCAGAGAAACATCTCGTACCTTTGGAATGGGTAAGTTCTGCTGTGTATTTTGATATGTGGTATGGTGTGAAATGATAGGGACTTCATGACTTATTGAACCGAGAACCAGGAGTGTGAAAATGGGTGACGAAATTAGTAAAGATATTACTCTGCAGAAGTTTGATCTGTAATCATAACATGTTTACTTTAGTATGTACAAATCTGACTAGTATCACTGCAAAGATCCGTTTCTGCCCTTTCATGTGATGTGTATTCCATAACTATGCAATGAAAAGTAATTCAGACAAGAGTAATGGGCGTGGAGATGGACGCAGAGCTGGATGTAGATTGTAACTATGATTAATTTTGATGTAAAAATCAATTATTTTTCACATAGACAAGCAACTGGCATTGTTGGAAATGTCCGGTCGTGCCATTTCATGCGATATGTGATCCACTTCACTGCAATGAAAATTTTGTGAGCAATTTAAAAAAAAAAGGGGGGGGGGGGGATGTGAATTTGGACACGTCAGTCAGGTTCAAAGGGTTAAACATGGAACAATGCCTTTGAGCTGAAGCATGGATACACGAATGTACAAACCTTTAGGCAATTCACTTACTCAGACTGTCAGAGAATCCTCCAGTCAAGTCGCTCATCACAATGGAGTCTCTTACACCATCATTGTCATAATAAGTCCTGTTTTCGGACCGTTTTCTCAAGATCACGTCCTCTGTGTGGATGTCATGCTTGCGAGGCATAGATCCTCCTGGAAGGCAATTGTAAGATCAAGCAATTATTGGTTGTTAAGATCTAAGTTAATTAGTGATAGCTAAAAACTCACTCTACTGTATAATCCTTCTTGTGGAAGACGACCCCCCAGTACCCTTAAATTCCCACCCTAATCTATCTTTAGATGCTAAAAAGTCATGTAAGCCATGCAGAGAGACTGCTTTCAGTGTACAGCTTTATAATCCACAATACAAATTCTAGCTCTGTGCAAACCTTTGTTGGTTATGTAAGTCATAGTGGTCTCCACAGATTGGTTGGCACCACCAGGGCGAGGTGAGAGGCTGTAACTAGTTGAAGAAGTGCTGATGTTACGTGACAGGGAATCACTACCACCTGGGAACAAGAACCCTTGATCCCACTTTCCATTCATGATCTGGTCTGTAGATACAAAGAGGGGAACAAACTAGCATTAGTGTCAAGAAAATAAGAAGAATATCCAACTATCACTGGGTCGGGAACAGACTTCAAAACAGTTGCCCAGAACCGTTTGACTGTTCTCTCTGTCATGTGGAACAGGCAGCTTCCATATTGCTGTAGACTAGAAGAACCCTCTTTCTCCAACGGCAGCTGTAGCAGCAGCAGCAGGGTTTGTATGACTAGTTACAGTATTAGCAGATTCCATCGGGTGTAAGCTGTTACAGTCATCATCTGCATTCTCATTTGCTCACCAGCTATGGGTCGCAGAAGGTAGTTCAACCTACAGTTTTCCACTTGACACCAACCCAAAGCATGGCAGCAGCATTTTGATACAAGCTAGCAATCCAGAACAGGTTTCATATAGATTGTATAGCATGGCAGCAGAATGGTGGCAGGAGTAGAGGTATGCTGGCATGCGGTCTAGCACGGGACATGTTGAGATCTTCACCTTGTGGAAGGTTCTGGAAATGGCCACCTTGCACAGAGTTCTCAAAACAGCCACCTTGTAGAGGGTTCTGGAAATAACCACTTGGATGAGGGGTCTGGGAATGAGCAGGAGCCAGCAGATCATCACTTCCCAAAGTGCTTGTGCTTGTACTTCGGGTGAGGATGACATCAGCAGGCAGTTTCCAGGACACTGTACGGAGATCCAGGTCTGATCCCACTAGCTTAACGTGTTTCCACCGCTTGCCTTCAGTGTTCATGTGGGGGGAAGCAAGCAGAGCATGGAGGACAGGTAGGTAGGCAAGCTATGGTTAGTGACTACATTCAAGCAAAGCGATAGAGAGAGGAGGAGAGGAAGTCCATGTTAAGCTCTTGACGCCAAAGGTAACTGAATTAGCTGGAGAGCCCAAATATACATGGACTAAAATTGACCTAGATAGAACGTAAGCAGATCATAAGAATCAAGCCATAAAATCAATTTAACAACAAAAAAGTCACCAAGTAAAAAAAAACAAACAAACCCAAAACATCAAACACTTCCAAAAGATTTATATTGAAATGATGATAGCAATTTCTGAATCCTAGATCTTTCAAGTACTTTCACATTGTGATGATGTTAGCACATCATCCTGCCACAGAAGGTTGAATAGAGCATCCAAATTGTGATGGTGAAGGCAATCCAAAAGGTAAGATAAGAGAGAGTTTTAAATGATTCAGAGGTGCAGTATTAAAGCAGTGTCCCAATTCAGCCAGTGTTGTCCTTGTAAAAACTAATAAATCCATTATATATGGACAATAACCAAAGTTTGTGCCAGCTAAAGGAATGGTAACGATTGAAAATCAGCAAGGGCATGAAAGCATGCAACCAGCAGGAGTTTTGCTCACCTTCAGACAAGTCAGACATGCTGGGTCTTGTGCTGGCGGTGGGCGAACGAAGAACTTCGTTACTGTACATGAGAAAGCTGTCATACTCATCACCCGCCTCTGCATCCACGATAGGAATATCAGGAATAATGGGAACTGCCAGAGAAAATATTTAGACATGAGGACGACCAGAATCTTAGCCAGAATAGCTACTGTTTATGAAACTGCAGGAAGAGGAATAATGTCCAGATTATACCCATGTATGTATACCATGAAATTTGTATAAACAAATTTCTCCTAACAGACTTACTGGACATGGGTCTGTGGGGTTGGGTTGCGAGATTGATGGTGGCATCTCTGTACGGTCCCCATCCCACCTTGTTGCTAGCACGCACTTTGTAGCAGTAGGTCTGCGATGGCTGCAGGTTCTCAATAAGCAGCATTCGCTTCTTGGGGTTGTCAATCTTCACCTTCTTCTCAGGTCCCATAGGTTCTAGATTAAATACAATCAGAATCTGATACACAGGCATACCCAGGTGTAGACAAATATCCAAAAGCTTGATTCCCCCCCCCATGAATACTATATAAATCTTGCCACTTACTGCTGTCCTCATTGATGGGTGTGTAGACAACCTCATACTGCGTGATCACACCATTGGGCTCTGCTGGTTCTGCCCAACTCAGCTGAGTGACAGTTGGACCAATGACATTGAAGGCTAGGCGACCTGGTTCACTTGGTACTGTATAGAAAGGCCACCACAAAGGATTGGAAATTTAGAACAAAGATTTCAGGACAGTCACATAAAAAAAAAAAAGCTTTATGTTCTCTTTCACTTCCAAACACATCTGGACCAAGCAGTGTGTCAGATTATTACTGGACTCATGACATTTTCGGGATTTAATACAGTTAAAGTCAGCTAAAAATGCAACATATAAAAGCTAACAATGACCAGTTAGCATGATCCCAGTGTGCACTGCTAACCAGTGATAACAGAGCTCCTATTGTCCCCAGTTTATTTGACTGAGTAACACACCATCCTCAAGAGTCTGGCACTGCACGATGTCACTGTAGTCCCCATCTCCCTGAGCATTGTATGAACAAACACGCATCTCATAATCGCAGTATGGGTAGAGATTCATCAGTTCAGCATGAGTGTTTTTAACGTCCACCACCTGGGCGTCGGCTTCAGGATCTCCGTAGATCCAATACTTCACCTGGAAGTGAACAGAATCATGAACACGCAGATGGAAGTCATCTACATATCGCAAGAGTTAACACTTTAGAACCTATCACTATTACTGAGTGCAACTGTAATATGTGTAAGCTACCTTATATCCTTTGGCTCCAGACTGAGGGTTCCAGTTAAGGCGGATCTTTTTAGGGCCTGTAGCTGTAGCTTCAATGTTAGTTGGAGCAAAGATTCGTCCAGTGGGAGACGAGGCTTTACTTAGAGGAGCTGCCTTAGTCAAGAAATCTCCTGCTAAAGGAATCAACAACAAAATAAACAGAAGCAAAGATAAATTATTAGCAATGGGTGCAGTCAGGTGGATAAACCTTCTCTCATCCATTAATGAAAATTGTAAAACCCATTTCCAAAATTGGATTATCATGTGTGATGGAGTTCAGGAGTGAAACAGAAACTCTTACCTCTGGTATCGGTGATGTTGACCAGTGTGGTTTTCCTGTCTCGGACGAGGCTGTTCGTGCTCGGGTCATACAGCTCCAACTGGAAGGTTTCTGGTTTGGAGGGAATCTGCTGTGTACGAGTGTCGATCACGATGTTCTTCTCCATCTCTCCTGGGGCAAACTTGACCAGGCCGGACATGTTGAGGCGGGGGGAGTTTGTGCGCCAGTTAACGGTGGAGGGATTTTCCAGACCCTGAGTGCGGATCACAGGGACGGTGTAGAGCGCGTCGGATATGCTGAAGTTCTGTGTGCTGTTCTTGAACATGATCACACTCGGATCTAACATACAGGGAAAGTAAATAATATTCAGCTTGACATTAACATGATTAGATGCAGGAGTGGATGACCTGCTTGGAGATCCAGATAATGTTTCTGGCCTAATCTTTTGGCTTTGATCGATAAATGAAACTTTCATTTATGTATTTTTTAGCAAACAAAATGTGCTCTAATTAGTTTTTCTGTTGCTTGATGTGATGCACATCTGGACGGTTCTGTACTGTACCTGCACCTCTGTACCATAGCTCACTACAAGTTCCTGAATCTTGTGATATTTCTACCACACCTTACTGTTTTTTACAGGATGGGATGTGCTGTTCTAGGAAAATAACCAAGCCCGGGGTGGTGATGAAGTGGAGTTACTGTTCCCACCCTGAAGTTAATTATTTTCCTATAACAGCACATTTTATTCCACATTTTTAAGTTGTTTATTGCACTTATACCACAGATATTTACTAACAGTTGCAATTTTTATTAATTAAAAAAACAACGTCATGATTTTTATCCGCTTATAGTTACATTTAATGTTGTGTAAGTTCCTGTAAATGAGTTAGTTCCTGTGTCACTGACATTATAGCAGCTATAAACATTGATTCCCTCACCATCTCTGTTTATTCTCTTGAAGTTAATAAGACAAAAACAAAGCTCATCATGCTCCTGAGAAACTGTAAAGAACCGTAAACTCCTCTGCCCTGAAAACATCACAAAACGTCAAGTTTCAGCTTCACCTCTGACTGTTACACAGCACTCGCACTGGAGACTCCTTCCAGAAATTATACATAAATATTTACAGAAAATTTCTCCACATCAAATTATTTTATCCTCAGTCGCTAACTAGCTCATCAAGCATTTTGTGTTCAGTGACAATTTTAGCTAGCTAAGGTTAATGTAATTTCCTTGCGAGCCGGGCAGATGATCTCATGCTTCAGATTAATATCAGACTTTAATATTTTCTGTTTATTTATGCATGTTGATTACACTGAATATATGATCGCATCTTCTGCATTCAATTTATTTGAATTGATGTGTTGACGCGTAGTGACCCTTCCTGGTGTCATGTGTCTGAGCTTCACCTGGCTTGTCAGTGATGTTGATGGTGGTTCGTGGGTATTTTCCGAGTTTAGCGCCCTGACGTGGGTTGCTCAGATCCATCACAAACTGTTTGGGCTGTTTATCCAACAGGGCGTCCCCTTCCCCAAGGTCCAGTAGCTTCACAGGAACCATCTTCTGAGTTTCTCCAGGTTGGTATGTCAGATCTCCATCCACTGAAACATAGTCCTGAAGGGTACAAACATAACAGCGTTCTTGGTTTACACAACAATCCCAGTACGCATCAGGTTAATATACATGCGATCTCAGCCTTTGTTAGATTACTGTAACTGTAAGCTTTGTTATAGGTTAACTTTAATCTAAGCCTTGACCTTTGACTTTACCTTCTTGTCCTTGGCGGTGAGGTCACGGGTGCTGTAGGTGACCTGAGTACGACCATCCTCAATGATGTCGCGGCTAATTGGGATGTTAGCTACGCCATCTTGCCGAGAGAAAGTGTACGAGGGCTGAAGGAAGGTCAGAATGCTCTTAGCTGCCCACACACACACACACACACACACACACACACACACACACACTATTAACACATTTAGATGTATAACCATTGCACAAAACATTTTACTATTACAAAGTTCTAAAACAGAACTCTTTTCTCAAAACCAATTAAAGAACCACAAACTCCATGTTTTGTATCTCAGTGAGCGTCTCTGAACCCTGCTAGAAATCTGTTGAGAAAATTAATGAAATGCTGAAATCAGTGTTTTGTAGAAAGCATTCCGTGACTTAAAAATGTTTGAGCTTAAAATATTGCTTATTATGTGGGTTTTTAATATTCATTTTTGCTCATTCATGAAGCGTTCCAATAATATTGGAGAGCAGTGAATGCAGTTGAAACACTACTTTATATATATCTTCTGTTAAATAAATAAAAATGTCATATTTTTACCAATGTTCACATATAATTACACCTAATAATGTCAGTTTGCTAAATAAACTAACAAACAATCTTATTTACACAATTAAATTCTATATTTTTTAAATATTCAGTATTTCATATGACATTCTCGTTTCTCGTAAAGGCACGTCTTGTCTTGTTCCCGCCTCCATTGTCTTGTTCCCGCCTTCTTCTGAATGGTTTATTTTGTTTAGACACGGTTTTTTTTTTCTGTTCTCTTTGTTGATCTTTATCTATTAGTTAATTTAAGTCTTATTGAAGAAGCGTCGTGTTAGAAACTGAATAAATCCCGAAGTCCATTAAGAGCTGCTGCTGACTGAAGTCCTGTAAAATCTAATAAACCTGGAAAAACCCCTCAGAAGTGTTCAAGGGGAAGTGGACGAGGGCGAGTGAGTCTCACCATGCTCTTTAATCACTGTGATATTGACGTAGCGCTTTCCGATGCTAGCGATTCCCACCAGAACATCGATGGCCTCCACCAGCAGCTGTTTCTTATCATCATCCTCATCTTTGATGAAGAGCGGAACCAGAACATCCACAGACTCCACGCCCTCCTGCAGCTCCACCGCCCCCGTCGCCTCTGAGACGCAAACCCAGAACATGGTCAGATTCGTAACCGGATTTTAGACCTCACACATTCTTGACCCTGCCATCGTTCCCTCTTCCCCATCTCACCTCTGTCCGTGGCCACAGTGTAGTATCCCGGCACGACTCTCATATCGCTGAAATTCCCAGCCTGCACCTGTTTATCTGTCAGTTTAACGATGTCAGGGTAGCTGGAGCGAGGAGCCGAGAGAACCGTGTCCAGGATCGTGTTGTTCTGTCTGATGAAGGGGAAACAGGTCTGAGGATGAACTCAGGATATTTCTGATAAATATGAAACTAAACAGTTTGCTCTCTCATGCAGGAATCTGTATTTATAATATTACCTCTTTCCTGCATTTCTCTGTGTCCTGTGGAAAAAGAATTTTACAACAACTGTCAGTAAAAGCACGACATAAATAAACTGTGGGTGGTAAAAGAGAGCAACTGGACTTGCTTGAAGACTTCAA
>JANZLB010000002.1:60991439-61011918 GCA_026167865.1 Notarius quadriscutis | reverse complement strand
AGTCAGCTGGGATAGGCTCCAGCTTGCCTGTGACCCTGTAGAGCAGGATAAAGTGGCTAGAGATAATGAGATGAGATTTCCATGAAAAGGTAATTGTAACTGGCTAACCTTTAAAAGGTCCTTTCGAAGTCCACCAATGGGTTGCGTTGTTAAGAAACCCAGATGTACAGTAAATAAATAATAAATAAATCAGTTGATAAATTAAAAAATAATGTATCATGTATTAAATGAAGAGTTGCTGGAAAATTCTCAACATTGGAAAAAAGTAGGAGAGGAAAGTGAGGAAAAACCTACCGGCCTGATTCTTTGCTCCATAACACTGGTCATTAAAAATGAGACACTTTTTTTCAGCTAGAGTTAGACTGCATTCCACCCAATCCATTACCATGCACTTGTGGGGAGGACAAAAGGTCCTCTGGTATTAAACTTTTGAAGCTGAAAACATGCAATTCCATTTAGAAGCAGGCTGTCAGGGTCTCTTCAAATTGCCTGCAGATTTTTGATGCAAATCCTCAAGGTGGCAAATCTCTAGAGTATGGAGCTCATACAACTACAGAAGTCTAAGACTAAACCATCTAAGTCAAACACTAAGAGGGAATGACAGATGAATTGTGGTGGAATAATTTTGGCATGACAAGTGCTTGTGCATTTCTTTCAGTTTAAGCACTGAAATCTCAGCAGCAAGTCAATCCCTTTTGGCTCTGACTTAAAATCCATGTATTTTAATAAAAATAAATACATGCAATTCTACTTATTGCCCATTTTTACATATTACATGTTTTTATAGTACTGATTCTATTTATTTATTTTATTGTTGGAAAACGTCTATCCTGTCATCCATCACCACATTTTTGTAATCTTGTACAAAATCTTGTAAGTTACTTGATGTCAGGTGCATTTTTATTGGGGTTCTTGCAAGGTTTTGCAACATGCTTAGCCATCTCTATTCTCCTGGTTGGTGTCTTGCCAAAAATGCTTATGTCTGGACCAGTGCCTGGCCAATATATCAGCCAGATATGATTGCTTTTTTAAGCCATCAGCCAAAGAAGAAACAGACATTCACATAAAATGATACAAGACTCTTGATATGTTATAGGGTTTTTAAATTACAGAGACAATTTACACCAAGTTAACAGTCAGTCTATTAGTCAGTGCTGTCAGCTAAGGATCTACCTAAGAAAACAGCAATATATAAAATTAAATAAAACAAACTCTGCTATAAATATTAATGAAAGGCCAAACAACAGTAACATTTAAATGAATTTTAAATGAGTAATATTAAAAGAGAGGCTTGATATGTAATCTATGTTTAATTTGATTAATTATGCAAAAACGTTGTGTATCACGTTGTAAGTGTTTCACACTAATTAGAATTTGTTAATACTTAAAACAATGAAGTGTTGTTAATGTCTGCAAGAAAACTTGTCCTACTTCATTTGAATTTGCCCTACAGGAAAAAATGAAGGAAATCACAAAATATGTCACCTTGAGGATCATAAGAATGTAATATTTATCAAAACAATTTACATGAAAAGGTAATTGTGACTGGCTAACCTTTAAAAGGTCCTTTCAAAGTCCACCAGTGGGTTGCATTGTTAAGAAACCCAGATGCATAGTCAGTAAATCAATTGATAAATTAAAAGTTGATGGAAATTTCTCAATATTGCAAAAAAAAAGGAGCGGAAGTGAAGAAAAAATCCACCAGCATGATTCTTTGCTCCATAACACCAGTCATTAAAAATGAGTTGCCGCAAGGTTTTTCAGGACTCATTCTATTTATTCTATTGTTGAAAAATATCCACCCTTCCATCCATTGCTACATTTTTGTAATCTTGTAAAAGATCTTATAAGTTACTTGATGTCAGGCACATTTTTATTGGGGTTCTTAGAAGGTTTTGCAATGTGCTTAGCCAGCTCTACTCTCCTGGTTGGTGTCTTGCCAAAAGTGCTTATCTCTGGACCAGTGCCTGGCCAATATATCAGCCAGATGAAACTGCTTTTTGAAGACATCAGCCAAAGTAGAAAGAGACATTCACATAAAATGACACAAGACCCTTGATATGTTATGGTTTTTTTTAATTACAGTGACAATTTGCACCATGTCAACAGTCAAGCTCTTAGTCAGTGGTGTCAGCTAAGGATCTGCCTAAGAAAACAATAAAAAACTGTATTTTGTCCTTAATTTAGATTACGGAACCAATTTTTGGGTCAGTGCAGGTATGTATTTAAACATTTAAGCATTTAAATATGTCATGATCATGTCATAGTTCACAAATGTTAGCCCTTTAGTTAATCCTACTCTCCATCGTAACCAGTCCAAACATTAAGGCATGCACTTTATGATTTTAGAAATCTTTGGTGACAGCTCACTGTATGTTTTATTTAGCCATTATGACAGCTCACATTTGAATTGCCCAGAGCTATTTATATGCTCCCATTTTAGAAAATTCAAGCTCTCAATAATACAATTAGAAAGATTATTTATTTTAATAGCACAACACAATGCACTGAAAGATTATGCTTTACAATATTGTCTTTCCGCTGTGTTTCTTTCCCCTGAGGGCATCTGTATCATCTCACAATCAGTGCAATATGAACGAATTCTAATCCTGCAGTCAGCCAATGAAAGTTGTTCATTTTGTCAGTTCTGAATAAAAGATATTTACCATTGCTGCACATTCAGGCAGCATATCAGTGATTGGCAGATGGATGCTGGGAAAATGTCTGCCTCCCCTCCCGCAATTGTCTCCTCAAGTACTTTGAATGTCTACAGGCATCAAAGGCATTTCCACAAAGCTGTTCTATGAGATATTTCAAGTGGAATCTGATGTTGTCAAGGAAATTGAATTCAGGTGGACAAAATATGATTTGTAACCATAGTCAGTGTGTGTTTATGTTTCTGGCCAAAAGAGAGAGTGGGCAGAGTTTGAAATCTTCTTTGGAAGAGTCTCACAAGGTTTGCCCAAAGATAAGAGCTCTATCTGCAAAGAGACTGCTGCAGTTTATCAGTGTGACTCGGCTTGAGATGGTTAAGGATGTTGAATTTACTCCACACCTCCAGACTTCACTACATTTCTTTCTTCCATGGAATACAGTTCCAAGGGATACAGTTCCAAGGGATACAATATTGGAAGAGCAAGGCCGATTCTTTTGTTTTTGCCCTCCACTGAATACATTTGAGTTTGAGATCAAAAGATGAATATGAGACAATAGATCAGAATTTCATTTTTCGGTTCCTGATTTACATCTAGATGTGTTAAACAACTTATAACATGGCACTTTTGGTGGCAGACTACCCAATTTTTAGGACAGCAAAAGTATAGGAACTGATAATCTTAAAGGAAATTAGAGTAAATAACACTTAATATTTGATTGCAAATCCCTTGCTTGTGTCATGGGAGTATGGAATACAGCACAGAACTATGATTCCCATCAGCCCCTGTGCATCACCTGATGACAGTCACCATGTCACATGACTGTTTGCACCTAAATCATGTTGTGTATAATAAGCACTAATATATAAGTCCTTGTCTAGCTTTTGTTGTTTGTTGTTGTGAGGGGCTCCTTGAAAGGAACTGCCTGATGTGTGAACAGCAGGGGAAGAGAGAATGGGTTAGCGCCACGCTGGAATGGTATGAAGCCATGCAACCCCTTGGTAACTTTTTTTAGGAGAGGGCCTCTGACCAGGCTGGAACCATCTCCCACCCTCCCTGACCCACTGAGAATGTCACTCCTCCTTGTTGCTTGGCCAAGGATATCCCTCTATCCCTCTGCTCTGCCTTGCCATGGACATCACTCCATCTCCCTGCTCTGCCTCAGACATCACTACATCACCTGGCTTCACTTTGGATGTTATTCAACCTTCTTGCTCTGCTGAGGACATCACTATGCCTTCTTGCTCAGCTGAGGACAATGCTCCTTCCCCTTGATTCACAGAGGATGCTGCTCCTTCCCTACTTTGTGGAGGACCTTGCTACCCCTTCTTGTCTTGCAGAGGATGTTGGTCCCTCCCTGCCTTTGTGGAGGACGTCACTCCTTCCTCTGGCTTCGCAATGGATCTATCACCCCCCTTTCTGGCTCTGCCTTGAGGTTTAGCTGAAATTCAGTTGAAAGTTGAAATTCTGATCTATTATCTAGTATTCATTTTTCAGGGGTTTTGATCTCAACCCCAAATGTCTTCAATGTATAGCAAAAACAAACAACAACAAAAAAATAGTCTTGTCATTCTAATTCTTTTAGAGGGGACTGTAAGTTTTAATCGGCAGAAAAAATATTTTTCATTCATGAAATTGGACAAAACAAACTCTGTGGGTTAATGTACAGAATTTACAATTTTTGTAAATTCTGCCATAAATTTTGTCCTGTTTTAAAATGTACCTACTATTTTCAGGAAAGAAATGGCAAAGCACTGGCATCACTGTATATTTTTTGAAAATTATACTCTTCTTTGCTCTGGTGATTTTGCTACTTGTTGTGAACACCATAACACATGATCTTTCTGAGTCATCAGGATCAGGAGAATAGCAAATCTATGTGTTCATTAGTGTAAGGATAGGAGTAATATTCACTCAGTATGATCCCTGCTGCTCTAAGGGCAGTGAAAATTCAATGCAAGGTATAAATAGGAAGTCAAATAGAAGAAGCTGTGGGAGGCTGTGAGAACTGCAATGAGACATCACCACTGCAGTGTTTAGTTTGCTGGATTTTGATATAAAATGCCCTCCATGATTATTGGTACCCCTTGTAAAGATTAGTAGAAAGGGTTTGAAAAATTCCCCTAAGCTTCATCTCACACTGAAAGAAAGTGAAAAATCTAACCTTTAATTGAAATAAATTTATTCAGAGAAAAACAAATTCCTCATCAAGAAATAATTATTTTCAACAAAAGCACATGTGCCATTATTATTGGCACCCCTGGAAATTATAGTGAACACAATGTAACTGAAGCATGTTTCTCATTTAAATTGTATACATTTTTGAATTGATTGGAGTGTGTAGGAACTTTCAATCAAGCTGTAATCCATGACTGGTGGGGTACAAATGTGAAGTGAAGAGGCCAAATTTCCTTAGTCATCCATCATCATGGGAATGATAAGACAACATACAAACCAAATGAGGGAGAAGTGTGTTGACCTTCATAAGTCAGGAAATGGTATAATATAAAAAAAATAGGTATTAGCCTGAAAATGACTATTTCTACCGTTAGGGCAATAATAAAAATGTGGACACCAAATGGAACTGTTACAAATTTGCCTGCAAGAGGACCCAAGTTTATTTTGCTCCCACATACAGTGAAGAGGATGGTTACTCCTCCTCCTCCTCCTCCTACTATCCGGTTTTATGGCAGTTTCTCCACCGGAAGGCAGGTATGACGTTGCATGGCAATTTTGGTTTTTCTTCTCCATCCCCGTCTATCCAATGGGTCAGAGGCCTCCAGCTTGTATTCACAGAGGTCACTCCGAATGACCTCCACCCAGGTTTTCCGTGGCCTGCCCCTAGGCACCCATCCCTCCACACTGAGGCTGGTCACCTTGGCAATCCACAAATTGCTGCATTGCACACATCCAAACCATCTTAGAAGTTTGCCTGAAATGGCTGTCATCAGTTCCACAATTTCAAGCCACTCAAGCGGGAAGAGGTTGGTATGTCATTGTCTCCTCTCACTCTGTAAATCCACCTGACCATTGATTGCTTGTTCCTTTGCAATCTACAAAAGTCAGCCTTCTTCAGGGCCCAGCACTCGTTGGCATATAGCACTGCACCTCTCACACAGATGTTATAAATACTGCCCAGGGTTTTCATGGAAAGGCTTTTGCTTGTCAGGATAGGTAGAAGTTCACGGAATTTACCCCAGGCAGTTCTTACACAGTAAGACAGTAGCAGCCTCACAGCCACCTCCAGCTGAGGTTGAGTTTCCCAGGTAACAGAAGGAGTCTACCACCTCTAGCTTGTGCTCATCAACAGTCACATGGTTGATGGGTCTGCCATTGATGGGGTGGGCTGTTCCAAGGCAATGGCTGCATTTGAAGTCAGGGTCAGGAGTCAGGGTCAGGAGTCAGTCTGCCGCTGGTACTGGTGCACCACTTGTGAATCCAGTGTTTACAGCAGTGGCAGAAGATGGAGTTCACACCAACTCCTTTCCTACAAACACCACAAGGGTGCTTGCCAGAGTCTTTCAAAGAGCCTAGGTTGGGGCCCGATATCATTAGCTTGGTCTTAGCCATAATTACTACTCGCAACTCTTTTGCCTCAAGCCCAGACTTCCAGAGACACAGCTTCTCCAGGAGATCATCTAGTGAGTCTGATGCTAGAACTAGGTCATCTGCATATAGCAACTCCCAAGGGCAGCCAGTGCAAAATTTGCGTGATAAAGCCTCCATGAAGATGACGAACAGCAGAAGACTTAAAACAGAGCCTTGGTGAACACCAACTTGGATATCAAAATCTCCACTGAAGGAGTTATTAATGCAAACTCTGCTCTTTACATTAGCATATCCTGACTAGACTACACCAACCAGCCACTCAGGCACACCTAGTCGCCTCATTGCCCACCATAGTACACCACTTGGTACACGGTCGAAGGCTTTCTCTAGGTCAGTAAAGGCAAAGTAAACATTCTTCTCCTTGGCAAGGCACTTCTCTTGTAACTGTCTTAAGATGAAGTTTGCATCACATGTTCCTCTGCCACTCACAAAGCCAAACTGCATCTCGTTAATATCCGCAACATCTCAAATGATTTTATCCACAACTCTCTCTAGGACTTTTAGACAATGATCAGTTAACTTCAAGCCTCTGTAGTTCCCCCTCTCTGTCGCATCTCCCTTCCCCTTGTACAAGTTGATAATGTAACTCTCAGTCCAGTCATCCAGTATCTTTTTCTCAGCTACGATGACATTAGCAAGATTAGATAGGATAGGACAACTGATTCAAGTGATGCCTTAAGCATTTCAGTCACCATGCCCGATGGTCCAGGGGCTTTACCTTGCTTAATCTTTTTCATTGCTTCAGCTACCATCTCAGGTGTTATGAGTATAGGGGGATCAGCAATAGGCTCAGTGGGGGGAAGGTCTTCAGCAGACCAAGGAAATTCAATATTAAGTAGACTCCATCTGCCTTTTTTTGGTAAATCCACAGATGTTAGTTCCTGCTTTCAGTAGGCTGT
Source organism: Notarius quadriscutis (assembly GCA_026167865.1). Lineage (NCBI taxonomy): Eukaryota > Metazoa > Chordata > Actinopteri > Siluriformes > Ariidae > Notarius > Notarius quadriscutis. Next base: position 61,004,756 of record JANZLB010000002.1, on the reverse strand, counting down.
TCTTTATATGTTGCCAAGTGTCATAAACTGTAAGTGTCAATGTTAAGCAGGCTGACTTCTACTTCTTTCAGAAAGTCTTTCTTTACCTCAGGATCTCTCAGCTTTGATGTGATTGCCAATGTGGCTTACCAAGCTTAAGGGAAAGGTCACAGATGAGCAGCTTGTGCTGAAGGGCACATTCTTCACCAGGTAGAACTTTAGTATTGGTAACTAGTCTCAAGTCACAGTGTCTTGTAAGGACTTAATCTACTTGATTAAGTCACCTGATTGAGTCACCTGATTGGTAGGTCACAAGATGACTAACTCCCTTTTGGAAGAGGGAGTTACAGACAACAAGCTCATGGGCCACTGAGAAGTCAAGTATCCTCTTGCCCTCAACATTACACTCACCAAAGCCAAACTCACCATGAACACCATCATAGCCTACAGATGAGCTACCAATGTGACCATTAAAGCCACCACACAGAAATAGGTTCTCAGATTCCCCAATCTTGGTAACAGTGTACTGTAGCTCATCATAAAAGGCATCTTTAATGGTGGCATCCAGCCCTATTTGAGGGGCATAAATTGAAAGAATGGTCATGATACTGCCTCCATCATTGATCTTAAGAAGACAGATCCTGTCAGAGATGCACTTAACTTCTAAAACATGTTCTACCCACTTCTCTGCTAAGAGAATACCAACACCCCCAGTCCCCTTATCATTATCAACCTAAAAGAGCTTATACGTACTATCTTTAACACTTATCATATGAGCTGATCTGCATCTCCATCTAGTTTCCTGCAAATAACAAAGATCAATCTTCCCACAAGAAATAGTCTCAACAACTTCTCCACCTCTATGTCTCATGGTTCCTACATTCAAAATTGCAATATGAAATCTTTGGCAAGGTTGCGGGATGACACTTTGGCAGTGCCCACACCTGACACCCACCCTACCATTAATGACACCCCCATTGCTTGGGGTCCCATTCTCACAACCAACATCACTACAAGCTACCATGACTTAAATTGAAGCACAATTTTACAGCTGGATGCCCTTCCTAACACCAAGAGTTAAGAGAGGCAAAATGAATGAATAAATAAATAAATAAATAAATAAATAAAATCCCCAAGGAATTACAAGAAAAAGTAAAATTTTGAGGTTTCCAAGTCCCCAAAAGCACCATCAGATGCCACCTCCATGCCAACAGATTATTTGGAAGGTATGACAGGGGGGGAAAAAAAGCCTTTTTTGTCAGTTAACCACAAACATAAGTGCCTGAAGTTTGCAAAATGCTACTACAACTTTGACTGGAACCATGTTCTATGGTCTGACTTAACAAAAATGGAGCATTTTGGCAATAAACACTCAAAGTGGGCTTGGCATAAAAAGGATGGCCGTAATGAAAAGAACCTGATTCCAACTGTAAAATATAGTGGAAGGTCTGTGATATTTTGGGGCTGTTTTTCCTCCAAGGGCCCTGGAAACCTTGTTAGGAAACATGACATTATGGAATCCATGAAATACCAGGACATTTTAAATCAAAATCTGGCTGCCTCTGCCAGGAAACTAAAACTGGGTTGTCACTGGGTCTTCCAGTAGGACATTAATCCAAAGCATATGTCCAAATCAACATAACATGGTTAGTTGACCACAGAATCAAGCTTCTGCCATGGCCATCTCAGTCCCCTGACTTGAACCCCATTGAAAACTTGTGGGGTGAGCTGAAAAGGACAGTGCACAAGAGAGGGCCAAGGACCCTGGATAATCTGGAGAGAGTCTGTAAAGAGGAATGGTCTCAGATTCCCTGCTCTGTGTTCTCCAACCATATAAAATGTTATAGAGAAGACTGTTTTGCTGGCAAAGGAAGGTTGTACAAAGTATTAAATTCAGGGGTGTCAACTTGGCACATGTATTTTTGTTGAAAATAATTATTTCTTGCTAAGGAATTTGTTTTTTTCTGTGTGAGATGAAGCTACTTCACCAAAAGGTGGATTTTTTTCCTAAACTTTTTTGCTAATCTTTACAAGGTGTGCCAATAATCATGGAGGGCACTGCATTTAGGCACAGATAGATACAAGTCTTATTTCAGTAGTTGCCTCTCTGTACAGAATGATAAATTGAATGCTTCTTCTTCTTCTTATTATTATTATTATTATTACACATCCTAGGTCCTGACCCAAGAAAAAATACATTGCAGCTTCTCCCAAGAGAAGACAGATATAGAGAGATGGCAGAGGATTTCTTGAGCCTTCTCCACAGTCCCCCCCAACTCTGAGCCTGTCTTCCTCCTTGCCTCAGCCCAGAGGCCATAGTGCCTTGAGATGCTGTCTGTCTTCCTGTGCTGGGCCACAGATCTATGTTGAACCTAGAAAGAGAAGTCTTGAGGAACAGGAACCAACCTCATTTGTGTCCTTAGCTTTTGACATCCACTGCAGGGGTGCATGATCAGTGATTAGTGTAAATGATGATGACAACAGATAATACCTTAAGTCGGTGATGGCCCATTTGATTGCCAAGGTTCTCTATCCACTGCTGTATACTTCTTCTCTGCTGGTGTCAGCTTGTAGCTTATGAACAGCACTTCACCCTCAAGAGAGCATGATGCCCAGGCCAGTTTCCGAGGCATCCATTTGGAGGATGAAGGGCCTGCTGAAATCTGGGTTGTGGAAGATGGTGGTGAGAGTGCTCTCACATCGCTCCTGTGGAGGACGTCCCCATATGGACAGTTGAAAGTCACATTTGGAAGATGCTCTGGACACTTACAGTAATGCTTTTATGGTTGAGGACTACAGTTGACTTGCTAACTTTAGGACTGCAGTTGTCATGAACAGTTTTGCACTCAAGTTTCCATCAATGAAGAGTTATCAATGAAACTGACTTCATGTTAAAACTGTTAATGTAATAGTCATGTCTTGAATGGCAAGGATCCCATATGGGCAGTTCCCTTCAGTGTGTGTGTGTGAGACACAGAAACCTCGTGCAATCTTGATCTCCAGTGCAGTGCGGATCAGGGCCATCAGAGTGGATGTGAAGTGAACCGTCATCTCTGCGTCCACCGGCATGTTCATCAGCACCAGCCTCTGAGCATCACCATGGAAACACAACAGTGTGTCACCATGGAGACACATAGACCCCTTTTTGACCAACAGGGAACGGGTTCTGTTCTGGTTCCCGCACCAAATTTTGACCCATTCAGAGCATTTTGACCACAAATTAACTGGTTCAGAACCTGAAAGTTGTTTCCCAGGTGGAACAAAATATACTTGGTTTTTCCAGCATGAACCGTGATAACATCAGTGGGTGTGTCATTAGTTTGGAGAGGAAGTACAGTGCAGCAGTGGAGTACGCAATGGAAAAGGAAACATCTTCAGAAAAAAATGGACCAAAACCAAGTATCTGCATTAACAGAACAAAAGCTTGCAGGTAATCAATGCGCACTGCCATCTTGCAATGACTGTTTACTCTCGTTGTGCCACGCCCTCTGTTCATGACACATCCTCGATTACAACAGTTCCACTCAAAACTGGTGAAAACGTGGATTGATTCACTAGCTGGCACCAAGATTCAAAGAATCTGAATGGAACCAGTTCAAGAACCCGTTCCCTGTTGGTCATAAAGGGGTAATAGAGCCACACCCACATTTCAGAAGTCTCTCACACACACACTGAGAAAACAGACAGCCACATGCTAGGAGATTTTTATCCTTTAGTTCCCCAACTCCTCCGGGTTACTTTAGTTAACCTGGATCATCTACTTTCTCTAGTTCACCTAGTTCCACTCGTAGCAACTAGTTCTGCTTGGTCCCATAGTTCTGTTAGTTATTCACAGTTATTGGTTAGTCTGAGTTATCCTTGTTCCTCAAGTTCTCCTAGTCCTCTTTGTTCATCAAGGTCTCTTAGTTCTCCTTGTTAATCTAATTCTTCTACTTTTTCCAATTAGTTCCTCTAATTTTCCTTGTTCTGCTACTTAGTCCTACTTCTCCTTGTTCCTGTAGTCATTCCTGAGTCTTCCAGTTCCTCTAGTTCCCCAAATTCTCCTTATTCTAGTTCTCCTGATTCCTCTAGTTTCCCTACTTCTCATTGTTTCTTTTAGTTCCCCTAGTTGTCCTTGTTCCTTTAGTTACTCTAATGTCTCTGTCCCCAGTCTGGTCTCAATCACTGGTCCAATACCCTTGTGTCTACTATCTTTGAGAGGTCCTACATGTAGTACAGATGGCCAAAAGTATGTAGACCCCTGGCCATCACACCCATATGCCAAACTTGCCACAAACCTGGAAGCACAGAATTGTCCAGAATATCTTTGCATGCTGTAGCATTACAGTTTCCTTTCAGCTGGAACTAAGAATCCCAAACCTGTTCCAACATGATGATGCCCCTGTACACAAAGTGAGCTCCATAAAGAAATGGTGTGTGAAGGTTGAAGTGAAGAACTCGAGTGTCTTGCACAGAGCCCTGACTGAACTCAGCCCCACTGAACACCTCTGGGATGAACTGGAACACTGACTGCACCCCAGACCTCCTCACCAACATCAGGGCCTGATCTCACTAATGCTTTTGTATCTGAATGAACACAAATCCCCACAGCCACGCCCCAAAATCTAGTGGAAGGCCTTCCCAGAAGAGAAAAGGAGACCAGCTCCATATTAAAGTCCATGGTTTTGGAATGGGATGTTCAACAAGCATGTATGGGGTGATGGTCAAGTGCATACTTTTAGTCATGTAGTGTAATTTTTAATGTATGTTCTTAGCTCACTTGGTTCTCATATTTCATCTTATTTTGGTTTGAATAGTTCTTTGTGGGTCGTTATTTCCCAAAACTCATAATCTTCTAATTATCCAGGTTTCCATAGTTATCAAAATCTCGTATTCCCCAGTTCATCTGGTTCATCTACTGCTCATTTCCCTAGTGCTCTTGTTTTCCTAATACCTCTAGTTCTTCCTGCTGCCCCAGTTCTAGAGCCCCTTGTTCTATATCTTCCCTGGTTTTATAATTGAAAGAAACAGTTGAATAAACAGCAGGATGCAGACATGCACACTGAAAAGGACAAAAACAAACACAATGGCAAGGAATGATATCACTGAATCTACGAATACAAGCAAAATTGTGATCATTAATTAAAACTACAGTCAGGACCAAAAGTTTAAGCACTCTAACAAGTCCTGGTTTGATTTTACCAGGTACCAAAGACATGTCAAATTTTCTCCTCACAGATCCATGACTTTCCAGATTCTGTAGTCATGTAGACCTTCTAGTAAGTTGTTCTTTTTCTAGCTTGTCCCACTTTTCCTTGCTCCAATAGTTTATCCAGTCCCCTGGTTCCCATAGCGCTTATAGTTCCCGAGTTGTCCTAGTCTTTTTAGTATCCATCCCCCTGAGCCATTCAGTCTCATTCACTGTTTTCCTAGTTCCTCAGGTTCTCTCAATTTTCCTGGTTATCCAAGTTATTTCTGTCTTCCTAGTTACCCAAGTTATTGCCACCTTTCTAGTTCCCCAAGATCTCTCTATCTTCCTTGTTCCTCAAATCGTCTCTGTCTTCCTATTTCCCCAGGATCTTGTCATCTACCTAGTTCCCCATCTACCCAGTTGCCATCTACCTGTGCCTCAAGTTCTCTCCATCTTCATAGTTCCTCAAATTTTGTCTTTCTAGTTCCACAAATCATTACCAGCTTCCTAGTTCCCCAAGTTATCAATGTTTATGAATTGACCAAGTTTTCTCTCTCTACCTAGTTCCTCAAGTTCTCTCTGTCTTACTAGTTCTAGTTCCTAGTTCCCTAGGCTACTCCATCTTCTAAGTCATCTACATTCTCACCATGTACCCAGTGCCCCATGTACTCTCCAGCTTCCTAGTTTCCCCAAGTTATCCGTGTTTTACTAATTGACAAAGTTTTCTCCCTCTTCTGAGTTCCATAAGTTCTCTTTGTCTTCTGAGTTTCCCAAGTTCTCTCTGTCTTCTTTGTTCCCCAGGCTTTCTCCATCTTTCAAGTTGCCTACATTCTCACCATTTACCCAGTGCCCAATTCTCTCCATCTTCACAGTTCCCCAAGTTCTATCTTCTTTGTTCCCAAAAATTATCGCCAGTTTCCTAGTTCCCCAAGTTATCAATGTCTTATGAATTGACCAAGTTTTCTCTCTCTACCTAGATCCTCAAGTTCTCTCTGTTTTACTAGTTCTCCAAGCTCTTGCCATCTAACTAGTTCCCCAAGTTCTCTTAGTCTTCCTAGTTGTCTAAGTTCTCTCTGTCTTCCTAGTTCCCTAGGCTACTCAATCTTCCAAGTCACCTACATTCTCACCCAGTGTCCCATGTTCTTTCCATCTTCATAGTTTCCCAAATTATTGCCAGCTTCCTAGTTCCCCAAGTTATCTGTGTCTTGCTAATTGACAAATTGTTCTCCCTCTTCCTAGTTCCCCCAGTTCTCTCAGTCTTCCTAGTTCCCCAGGCTTTCTCCATCTTTCAAGTTGCCTACATTCTCATATTCTACCCAGTGTCCCAGTTCTCTCCATCTTCATAGTTCGTCAACTTCTATCTTCCTCATTCCCCAAATTATTGCCAGCTTCCTAGTTCCCTAAGTTATCTGTGAATTACTAACTGACAAAGTTGTCTTCCTCTTCCTAATTCCTCAAGTTCTCTTCATCTTCCTAGTTACCGAAGTTCTTTTTGTCTTCCCCATTCCACAAGTTCCCCCTATTTTCCTCGTTACCCTGGGTCATCTTATTTCCCTAGTTCATTCCACTTTTTCATGTTCCTATAATTTTCCTGCTTGCCCTACTTAAAACTAGGTCCCTATGTTCCCCAGATTCCTCTAGTTGCCTCTTGTCTTCCTTGTTCCCTTAATTCTATTTTAACTTTTTTTTTTTCATCTTGGTTCTTCTGGTCCTTGTGTCCCATCGTCTTTGTCTGTATCCACAGTCCACTTTTGTTCTGAGGTTTTGCTCCAGAACCGAAGACCTTGTAGTTCTCCATGGTTTTCCCATCCCTTTACCGAGGTTATCCTACCATCACTGTTTCCAATCCCCCAGTACTCATAGTTTTCCTAATACTCTTTTGTGTCCTTTGTTCCTGTAGTATTCCTCCCTCTAGTTCTTCAAGTTTTCACTTGTCCTGATTGAGCTCCTAATTATCCTTCCTTACAGTGCCTCAGGTCTCTCTCCATCACACACCTCTTTACAGTATCCCAAATTCTTCTTGTTCTGATATTTCTTACAAATGATCAATACAGTACCTGGTATTTGTATTAATTTAGTACATTCCTCTATATGATTAAATCGTGACCCAGACTTTTGGACCTGACTGCATGGTAAACTAAGCCCTAGACTGGGTTTTCCAAATTAATTATCACATTTTCTACCTTATAAGCCACCTTGGAGGGGCATTTCTTGCCCAGGCCAAGCGGCGGAGACATGAAGGTCAGCATCTCGTACATATCAGTGTAGTGAATACGACCACTGGGGGCACCACCGAGGAGTGAAGTGTGATGAACAGGAGGAGGAGTAGGAGGGAGAACAGAGCATTTCCACAAAGAAGGAGGGGGGAAAGGGGGAAACATGGAACAGAGGAAGAAAACATAATACAAGGTGAAGGGAAAAGAAAAAGGGAAAGTCAGTTAAGCTGTCAAGAGGAAAGGAGGAAAAACCCAGCGTAACATCTTTCTATGCTGCTTTAGCATAGAAATGTGTGAGGAGAGAAATCAGTCCACAGGACAGCCAAAGACATCGCGAGACAACCTGAAGGATTTTGAAAGTCGATTAAAGAGAACCGTTTGACCACAGAAACACGAATGGGCACAAGAGCAAGTCTATCCAAATAGTTTGCAATTTTTTGCAAACTGATTTGTTAAAAAAAAAAAAAAACTTGATAAGCTAAAGAAGCAAATTACAGACAAAAAAAAAATGTTTGGACTCCAAACTTGTCTTGGCTACGATGAAGCAAATTTATAAACATGATCATACGTGATGTCCAAAAAAGAACACCAGTCAGTTATTGACCCTTAAAGACCAACAGGTCGTCCTGTTTCTGTGTGAACGGAGAATTCGACTTTGCTTTTCTTTGGTCTGCAGGAGGAAAAAGGAGACGTGGCCAGATATGGAAAGTGGGCAGAGTTTGGTGAAAGGAAGGTAGGATGAAAGGGAGGAGCATATATTGTGGGCGGAGCCAAACCTTGCATGCCACCCTGTAGGGGCAATTCTTCCCAAAGCCCAGAGGGGGCGATATAGTGCGCACTACTTTGTACATGTCCTTATAGTGAATTCTGCCGCTGGAAGAGGAAACACACATCGTTAGCTGGTGTGGGGGAGGGGATTCATTAACTTAATTACTCGTTCATTCATTCATTCATGCAATTTATTATTTTCATTTGCAGATTTAAGGAATGTAGTCTCTTACTATCTATTTTATTTTGAATTATTCAGTTATTCTTTAACTCATTCATTCCTTCATTCTTTCTGTTATTCTTATTCACTTCCTCACTTCATTCAGTTTAACTTGTACTAACTCATTCATTTATTTATTCATTCTTTCCTTTGCTTATATGTCCATTTGTTCATTCATTTCTTTCTTCTTTTGCCTTCCATTTTTTTCATTTCACTTTCATCTGTTATTCAGTTTCTTTCTGTACTTCCCCTTTTCTTTACCTCATGTCTTCCATTTCTTTTATTTTACTTCTACCATTTAATCTTTCTTTCTTTCTTGATCTATGAGTGAACAGTCCATCTCACATAAACACAGCTGATTTCTTCGGTCTCTGTTCTCTGTGTGTAAACATGCTCGCACACAACGAGGGGTGGAGCTTGAGACACACTGGCTCAGCCAATCACAAACCAATCTTTATTTATTTATCTTTCCATATTTCTTACGTTCTTCATCTTGACGCAACGATTAGCATAAAACACTGGTGTCTGTGTAGCGATATTAGCTGAGCGAGCCAGCTAGCTCTTGCATTAGCCAGCTACTGAGTTAGCTTTGCTAATGTTGAGGTTAGCTCTATAGCAGTAGCTCTCAGATCTTATTTCTCTAACCACATTTAATCACGTAATTAAGTTCACTCTGCAAAATCAGAACATACAAAAACAGCTGTATGAACGTTATCATAACGTCAGGAAGATAAACACATCTTAAGACACTTGTGATCTTTTTATTTCTCTTTCCTTGGCACTATTGCTTTCTTGTATGTGTGTGTGTGTGTGTGAGAGAGAGAGAGAGAGAGAGAGAGAGAGAGAGAGAGAGAGAGAGAGAGGACTCACCAGGCCGCTCGATCATATTGTCCCCACATCCTCACAAACTCGTCCAGGTGATGAGGACCGAGAATCGAGGAGTCACGCGTCAAATATTCAAAATTATCCATAATCACTGCTACAAACAGATTCAACATCTAGAGAGAGAGAGAAAGTAATTTCACAATGATTACAAATTTGTATTTATTAAAGATCAACATGTACTTTTTATCAGTTTATAGTTATATTTATTGTTGTGGAACATCTGGAAGAGCAGTTAGTTCCTGTTGTCACTTATATTATAGCAGCGATAAACAGTCGTTCCCTCAACAGTCTCTCTTTATTCTCTCTCTTGTTGTTCATAAGACAAAAAAAAAAAAACATAACGCGGCTTGTCATGTTACCGAGAAACCACAAAGTGTAAACTCTTCTGTGCTGAAGATGGAAACCTTCAAGTTCCAGCTTCACCTCTGACTGTTCCACAGCACCGACACTGGAGACTCCTTCCAGGTTCCATAAACGCCTCCTTACTGATCAATTATTATCTATTTATCATCAGTGGAGTGTCTGCTGTACACGTCCCTGTGAACGAGCTGTTACTATAGAAATGATGATGTATCAGAATGAGGGCATTAATGTAAACCTGCACTACTGTCAGAGCTGCTATTAGAGAGAATTAATCAACACCTGACGACCAATCAGGGTCCAGAACTCAGCAGTGCTGTACGGTATTACGCTATAAAAAGAGTGTGTGTGTGTGTGTGTGTGTATTGCACCAGGAAGGAGCTGAAGAAGATGAAGGAGACAAAGTAGAAATAGGCGAAGTCAGTGCCACATCCTCCATCAGGTTCGGATGGTGGGGGGGGAGACTGGTCATGTTCACACTCCTGACCTCCTAAACACGACAACATGATTTCCTGCCACGACTCGCCCGTCGCACTCCTACACACACACACACACACACACACACACACACAGAAGATTGTCAAAAGCACTAGAGTAGCTCAAATGGCTGTATTTTACACACACACACACACACACACACACACACAGTTTTTTACCTGAAGAGTAACATCAAGGCACCAAAGAAGCTTTTGAAGTTGTTGTGTTGGTTGATGTGAGTTTCCTCATTCAGCCTGATGTTCCCAAAAACCTGCAGGAGCACAAAATAGAACAACACACACTAATACACAATAATGCACAATAAGACACAACACAGTAATACAGGACAGATGCTGAAGCGGACACGATCGCAGTACAAACAGTTATTTAACAGTTTAACAAATCTGAAACATAATCCAGAATCGTAGTAAACAATCAGGCGATGAGCAAACAACATGAACGAGGCAGAGCAATCAAAAACTACAAAACCACAACTAGAGTCAAAACCAGAATCACAATCATGACACTCAGTAGGCTTGGTAAGGTACTGGAGCTCAAGCAACACAGCGTATACTTTGCAATGTGGCTGAAAGGTCCACTGTGGGTGGGGTTATCCTTTCATAAGGATAAGGAGCAGAGGTGGCTGATTGCCCAGCACACACTGGAATGGTGTCACGAGGGTTGCAGAGTGGTGGACGGAGTTCTGGGTGAACTCAGCCCAAGGGTTGCTTGGGTTCTCATAAAATAAAGTATGCAGGAACCACCCAGGTTCCTGGTTCGTCATGTCCAACTGACTGTTAGCCTGTGGATGACAGCCTAACGTTAGGCTCACAGAGACCCCCAGCTTCTCCATGAAGCTCTTCCAGACCCTGGATTTGAACTGTGGGCCCTGGTGACTGACGATGTCCTGAGGGACAAAGTAGCAATACACGTAATTGATAAGGAGTTGTGCCATGTCAAAAGTGTTGGACAGGTCAGGCAGAGGGACGAGGCGCAGGGACAGGGAAGACTGGTTAATGATGACTGGGATAGTCGTGTTGCCTTGGGACTCAGGAAGGTCAGTGAGGAAATCTATGATGACGTGTGACTTGGGCGCTGAGGAAGCACTGGCATTGGCATGAATTTTCCAGCAGGCAGGGTATGGGGACTGTTGGTTTGGGCAGAGGCTGTGCATGAGGAAATGGTGATGGATATCTGTGAGCATATTTGGTCACCAATACTTGGGCTTTGGCAGATGATATGTGCGCTTGGTGGCCTGTGGCTGGCATGGTGTGAGCCCAGGTTATGAGTTTGCCTCAGAGCAACAGGGGAACGAATGTGCAACCAGGAAGGCATGAGGCCAGAATTCGGTGAGTGGATTTCTTTGTCAAAATCCCAGGTTATGGATTGAATAAAACAGGATGGGGACAGAATGGACTCGGGTTCTTGCTCATGGTGCTTAGCAGGGTCAGTACAAGACTGGGAGTCAGCCTTGGTATTTCCAGACCCTGTTTGGTACAAGAGGGTGAAATGAAATCTTGTGAAAAACAAGGTCCATCAGGCTTGGCGTAAGTTTAGCCGCTTGACTGTCTTCAGATCTTCAAGTTATCTGTGGTCTGTAAATATTGTGAAGGGGTGTACAGCTCCCTCTAACCAGTGACACCACTCTTCCAATACAAGTTTGAATTCCAGCAGCTCAGGATTCCCAACATCATAATTCTGCTCTGCACGTGAAAGCTTTTGTGAGAAGAATGCCACGGGATGGAGTTTGGGCTTTTCCCAAAAACCCTGTGACAATACAGCTGCCTCACCTGATTCCACCTCCACCTTGAAGAGTGTAAACGGGTCAGGATGTCTCAGAACGGGAGCTATGGGGAAGACTGTCTTGAGTTTGTCAAAGCCTTTGTCAGCTGTAAGGTTCCAAGCCAGGCATTTTGAGGGTCATAATGGAACTGAAGCTCAAATAAACCTCCTGTAAAAACAGGCAAAGCCCAGGAAGACTTGCAGGTCCTTGAGTGTTTTGGGAACAGGCCATTCCATCACAGTGGGCACTTGGGCCTCATCCATAGCCACCCCTTCACAGAAGGAGATTTCAGGTACATGACACTTGCATTCCTCCATTTTGACGTAGACTTGGTTCTCAAGGAGATGGGATAGAACATAACACAGAGGTGTGTGTATGTATGTGTGTGTGTGTGTGTGTGTGTGTGTGTGTGTACCTGCATGCCGATAATGGCGTAAATGAAAAAGAGCATAGCGATGAGCAAGCACACGTACGGCAGAGCCTGAGGAGAGAATCAGAAAAAAACAAACATTTTTTTACATTAAAATCTATATTAATTAATTGATTAATTGGTTTAATTGAAGCTAGTTCACTGTTACACACAAGACGCAGCACTGCAGCATAAAAACAAATCTTCATATCCATAATTAAACTTTATCCATAATTCTGTTTTACTTTGTAAAAGCAGATTATTATTATTATTATTATTATTATTATTATTATTATTATTATTATTGACCTTGAAGGACTGGACGAAGGTCCAGAGCAGGATGCGGATGGTGTATCCCTGCCTGAGCAGCTTTATGAGCCGAGCCGCTCGGAACAGCTTCAGGAAGCTCATGTTAAAGGAAGCCGACTGCACACACACACACACACACACACACACACACACACACACACATATTTAGTTAAAGAAGGAAATGAAGTAAACTACTTAATCGGTAAAACGTGACTGTCTAATCAACAACATTTTTACATTTTCTCAACGTCACTTCTCTACACTATTTTTCTTACCTGCTGGTCGACCACGATTTCCGTGATGCTTCCCAGAACTGTGATGAAATCGAATATATTCCAAGTGTCTCTGAAATAATTCTGAAAACCGTAAAGAAACATAAAAACATAAATAATCCTCAGTTTCATTATGCAGCAGTGAGCGTTCCTTATATTTATCGATCTTACAGTAATTAAAGTGAAATATTTGTCTCTTCATCTGATCAAAATATCCCGACTGAAAAAATAACGCAGCAAATTTTATGAAAATGTGTGTGTGTGTGATATTTTCTTTATCCAATCAGGTAAGAAAATGATGAATTAGTTTCTACATTTCTAACTATAATTAAACTCAGTCATATTACACCTGCTGGGTTACTGACGAAGGATAGATAAGGATCTTAATGCACAGGGGGTGTGTGTGTGTGTGTGTGTGTGTGTGTGTGTGTGTGTGTGTGTGTGTTCACCATAAAACAAAAACCCAATA
>JANZLB010000002.1:60843287-60854336 GCA_026167865.1 Notarius quadriscutis | reverse complement strand
ACATGCAGGTTAGGTTAACTGGTGACTCTAAATTGAGCGTAGGTGTGAATGTGAGTGTGAATGGTTGTCTGTGTCTAGAATGAAAATCAAAAACGAGAGAGAGAAATATAAAGACCTGAGTGTGATGTGCACAAGTTGCTTCTGTCAGTTTCTACCTCACTGTTGTCATGGCAGCATATTTTAACTAAGCTCACATGATTAGCTGGAGTTTATATCATTTGCAATCTGGATATTTAATGGAGGCTTCGCGCCGCCTTTTATTTCTAAGCCACGCTCCCTACCTGTGTCATTCATCCAGCAATGAAACCACCTCATCAAACCGATCTGAGGAGACAAAAACATGCCAGTGGTGGATAAACTGGAGGCCTTTAATGTTCAAGGTTAAACTTTTTTTTAAAAAAGCTGAAAAATTAGATTTGATTTAAAGGTGCGTGGCAGACATTTCATCAGTGTGCTCTGAGGGACGGCTGTCAGGTGTGAGTGAATGAATGATGTTGCTGGAATGTACAGCATCTGAAATATGAGCTTCCTTACAGCAAACTTTCTTCGTGCTGAGAATCGCTTCCTGATAAACGCTGTCGAATGGAGCGTTTAGAATTTTGCTGAAACTATTCTTATATAAATGCACATTTCAGTTACCTGAACATGGTTTCACTGTTTCTTTAGGAAGCTTTCTGGCTGCCACATGTCCAGAAACTCACCCTGTTTACTAGATAGTGCACTTATAAACATCCATGAAGTGTCCCTAGGTAGGGGGTAGAGCACTGTTTGAGACCCTTCACCCCTCTGTGTTTGTGGCGTTCTCGTTTTGAACTAAATCACTGGATTGAGGACTGAAACCTAAAATAAACACGGCGTTCTTCACCAAAATGGAACTCAGATGGGAACGGTGATGTATAACTGACTAACGAGTCTGTCCACTTGACCTCGACCTGATTTGTGACTTCCTGATTCTTCTGCACAGGAGGGCGGAGTAGTGATGTGGAGCCAATCAGGAGGAGAGAAACCTCCAGCGATGGAGCCACACATCAGGGAGTACGGTGAGTTCTTATTCGCTGAGAGGAGTAACCTGTAACACAGAGATGTAGACGGACTCAGGGGTTAGACGTTGCCTACCAGAAAAGGGGTGGTGCCACTGCGAGGCTTTAGAGCACTGTGACTCTCAGTGAATGCAGGTGAACAGCCCGGAGTTTAAAACAGATATTATTCAGGGTTTGAAGTCCGTGTCCAGTAGGTAAGGAATAAAACACTCAGGGCATGCTGTTTGAGGAAAATAATCAACAACACGGTGGCAAGGTCCTGCTACCACCCTGAAGGTGATTATTCTCCTCTAACAGCACATCCTCAAGTGCTTTATTGCTCTCCCACCACAGCAACTTACCAATGATTGCAAATGATGTGATACATTTTATCTGGGTAATGTTTTTGGAAAGAAGTTAGTTTCTGTTCCTCTCTCAAAGTTAATAAGACCAAAAAAAAAAAAAGCCAAATCCTCTGTCCTGTCCTGAAGATATCAGAAAACTAAAACCTCTGACTGTTATGATATACGTATCCCTGAAGTCCTCCAGCATGAGCAGGTGTCTGGAAGGACCTGAACCCACGGTCGGTTTTCCAGAGGTGTGCATCCGGATTTGTTTTTTTAGGTTTGTGGTTTTGGTGCCTTGAACCACTGTGTTTAAATTGCAAATCTGACAAGTCGCCTCCATCTTGTATGTCGCTGCGTATATATTTATATTTACGCCTCAGTGCTGTTGGATTCAGGATTCTGATTGGTCAGGAGGTGTGGAGTCATTCTCTCGAATTCATATCACAGGTTCATATTCATACACTCATGCTAATGCGTTAC
The DNA here is from genome assembly GCA_026167865.1 of Notarius quadriscutis. Classification (NCBI taxonomy): domain Eukaryota; kingdom Metazoa; phylum Chordata; class Actinopteri; order Siluriformes; family Ariidae; genus Notarius; species Notarius quadriscutis. Next base: position 60,852,490 of record JANZLB010000002.1, on the reverse strand, counting down.
TGTTTCTATAGTAACGGCTTGTTCACAGGGATGTGTATGCACAGCGACACGCCATGTAAATGCTTTATCTGCAAAAATATGTTGATGTTTAACATTTATAGAAGGAGTCTCCAGGGTCAGAGGTAAAGCTGTGGCTTTAAGTTTTCCAACATCTTCAGGATTGAAGAGTGACTCTTCATGGTGTGTGTGTGTGTGTGTGGGGTGGTAACGGAAACAGAGGCTGCTGAAGGAATGTCTGGAAGTCCAAGTAACTTTTATGAGAATGAGTTTTGATGTGGTTCGACAGCAATCAATCGGAATTTAGAAGCGCTCCGCTTTAAAGAGTACTAGAGACCACAGTTGTGTAAATTTTGGTTTCGTTTAAAACGTTCCCAAGTACAGTGGAGGAGAAATGTAATAATTGTGATGGCAGGTTTCCCCAGTAATTATGACATTTAAGCAGTAATGCGATTGACTGGTTCTAAACAACACTGATTTGACGAGTAACTTCAACCAGGACCACAGTTACTTTTTTGTAGACCTCACGCAGAGTAATGTTAATATTAATTAAAGATCAATGCTAGTAAACGTGTTCTATATTGAACTTGGCACTTACCATTACTTATCATAATTATTTTCTTTCATCGATAGATTTCTTACCTTCAGATTTAAAAGATTTCATTATTTTAACTGATCAGTCTACACAAAGATAGCAGTTAATGCGTGTTTGCTTTGCGGCCCTTTAAATAAAGTCTGCAAGGTGAAGCCAACAAATGCACTCTTAGCCTCCTGTTTGATCAACGCCGCAGAGCATCACGGGCAGGGAAGGCAGACTGAATTTTTACACTGTCGCCTTAAAAAATGACTTATTCTTTAGTTCATAAAAAAAATTAATGGTTGGTAAATTGCTGTGGTGTAAGAGGAATAAAACGCCTCGGAACTTCCATGATGATAAAATACTTGGACAGCTAGTTGAGACCTACAGAGGAAATGAAAACAGCTCTCAGTGAAAGAGGCTTAATGGATGCAGAGTGACTGTGTGTGTGTGTGTGTGTGTGTGTGTGTGTGTGTGTGTGTGTGTGTGTCTCTACAGAGCTGTCATCTGCATGGAGGAATCTGAACCAGAGCAAAGCAGCTGTAAGTGTTTCTCAAACACACACGAGTGTGTGTGCTTTTCATGCATGAATGACATTATGGTGTGTGTGTTTTAGCTGCGTCACATTGAGAATCATTTGGAGGCGGCGGTCGGTTCAGGAGTTGTCATCACCTCACTGAACACAGAGAGGACACAGAAAAACAAACGCAGAGGTAACACACACGCACTTCCATCCAAATTATGCACTCCACGTTCAGTGTGTGGAAGTAAATAATGTATCCTGATGAGCAGCTGCTTATTAGTGTGTGTCTATGTTTACAATCACATTTAAGTTTTTGTGCTTGGCTAAAGTCAGGACGGGAAGTGTTGCCATGGTAATTGTAAACATAGCTCACTCTATATAGGCTCTGTACCATAAACATTAATCTGTAACATGTCTTACCTCTCACCAACAGAATAAAGTTAAACCTTATTGTATGTACACGTGTTTGTATACAGGTAGGCAGAGTGTAGATGGTGATGATGCTGCAGTTAAGTCCCGCCCACAGAGTCGACGCAGCCCGGAAAAGAGCTCTCGGAACCCGCTGAGGACCAGCACACAGGACAACGCACACACCTCACACAGGTACACCTCACACCCTCGACTTTATATCATTATACAAGCATGAGAAGAGATTTCAAAACTCTGTATGTGTGCGCGCGCTCCAGACCCGCCTCCTCTCCCCCCGACGCATCCCTGAGTCAACTCGTATACGACCGAGACTGCCGTCCTCTCCACTCAGCCGACGCAGACAGCACACGCTCCTCAGCGCTGGACGCCACGACTGTACGCGTCCTCAATGACTCCCCCGCTCTTCAGAGGTCAGAAGTCACAGTGGGCGGGTCAGAGGTCAGCCCTGGGTCGGCACGGTTGGAGAAGCTGCGTCAGCGTCAGACGGATGAGAAGCTGGAGAAGCTGAAGGAGAGGATCAGGAAGCAGAGGGAGCAACTGGAGGAGGCAGCAGACAAAGGGACGGACAGGGTGATAGGGGCGGTGCAGGGAAACTCCGCCCACCAGCATGTTGCTAAAGTGCGCAAAGTGGCAGCTGCTCCACCTGCGCCGAACTATAAAGGTAAACACATGACTGAAATGCTTCACTGATTTTACTGATGGTTCCCATGGTAACAACCACCTTTTTCCTGTCTGAGGCCATGCCCACAAATGATGTCACTTGCTATAGCTTTGTTGTGAGCATTGTCTGTGTTCAGATTTGATCATTAGAATAATTAATATTAATTAATAATTATAATTCACAAATCTACAGAAAACAGTTGTCCAGCATGTCTGGGAAGTGACACTTTATTCGGGGAATTATGCCCTTTAAATTCCTGAGTTTCAGATTTGATGCTTCTGGAGGAATAATTATTAAAATACTTAAATAATGGGGGCGTCGTGGCTCAGGTGGATAAGGCGCCATACCATAAATCTGGGGACCCGGGTTCGATTCTGACCCGAGGTCATTTCACGATCCCTCCCCGTCTTTCTCTCCCGCTCATTTCCTGTCTACACATTGTCCTATCCAATAAAAAGGTGAAAAAAGCCCAAAAAATATATAAAAAAAAAATAAAAAATGTAAATACAAATTAAAATATATGAAAATTTTAAAAAATTTAAAAAGTGACAGATTTTAATAATGTTCATTAGTGAGGATTTACTCAATGGCGACATCTATGCTCAAACCTGGAACTGCAACTTTTTTTTTTTATAAATATTGTTGATTTTATTCTATTTTTTTAAAACTATCTATATCTCTTGCATATTTTACATATACGGTGTTCACCATGGGCGCTTTTAAAGTGGCGCACCGCCACGTCATAATTCTGGCCTGCCACCCTTCCCGTATACACCAAATAAATCGTAAAGTATTTGCTTTATTATAATTTTGTAAGTATTTAACATGCAGAAGACCATTAAACGAATGCGTATGGGGCTGCCTGAAGTGGCCATGCGATTGCAATAGAAAACTATCCGGTCGGCTGCATACAGATTGTGACACAGAGCTCTGCAGATTGAGGTCTCTTCCTGCGTTACACTACACCGCACCACATTACACCATACTGACGCATAGTAATGCTGGAAGCTACAAGCTGCAGCTAGCCAGCAGCTAAATAACTTTGCAGGTGTTTGTAGCGTTATTGTGCAGTGGTTATGCTTATCTATCGCCATTTCTGACCGTACACAGTTACAGTAATCATATAACAGCACACACACATTAGTTAAGTTCAGGTCTTTTTATTTTACGTATCTGTGGTTGTGTAGGCGAGAGCTGCATTTTCCCGGTGCTTCAGTGTTTATTTACTGCAGGACTTCTGGGTTCCTGGGTCAAAGGACCCGAACTACAGAGACTGGGGTGGCTTTGTAGTGCCAGTCTCAGGCACGCACACCAGCTCGTGCATGGATTGTAGTGGTTTCACCCAATTAACATCGTGTATTGTAAAAATGTATGCATTTATTGTAATTGGGTATTTTGTTTATGAATTATAGAGATTATTGGCTGCACTTAGACCTCAAAATTATGTAAATGTGTGGTTTATGCGTTGTTGGTAATATAAAGTAGTTGGTATCTTCCGGTGGGTGGGGACGGGCCACTGTATCTAGTCCTCTGAAGGGAGGTGGGTTAGTTGGGTCATGGGCGCTGTCTGTTATGTAGTCGTCCTGTAATGTGCATGTAATCAGGCGGTGCAAACATAGTGCAATGCAGTATTCTGTTTTGTAGACAAAGTATTTTTGTTGTAATAATTACTTGAACTTTTATTTTATTATTATAATTTTTGTGTTAAATTTCTGCTGCTTCTTTGGGAAACCAGACCAAATAAAACCTCTTGTATTAAAAGTTCAATCTTTGGCCGTTGTCCATCAGATGATATGTACAGTAAGTGTGTGTTAATTTTTTGTAAAATGATTTCAACAATGATTTTAGCATTTCCTATCCATTTATTAGCCAGTTTCACTGTCAAAAAAGCCCAAAGTCCGTTAGCTTCGGTCCCCCACTGGGGCTCCGCCCCTGGACCCCGTTGGGGGCCTAAGCAGCCCCAAGCCCCTGCCACCACCTTTTATTTTTGAAAAGTGGAGAACCCTGACTATTAGTGTGTGTATATAATATATAAAATATGAGAGACATAGTTAGAAAAATTTTATATATGAGAGAGTTTAAAAAATAATAAAACCCTGGGTAATATGATCAGATGTTGTGTTTAAGGGTTTAACAGCAGTGAAGTGAAGATCCGCTCCTCAGACGGCAGAGTGTGGGGAGAGGACGAGTTTCACTTCAACTCGGAGGTGTATAAAGATCTCACAGGTGTGCACACGCACTAGTGTGTTTTGTTTTATTACTATACGCAGTGTATAGAAATGCTTGTATACACAGCACAAGAGTGTATAACCTTATTGTGCTAATTGTCCTTTATAATTTCTCCACTCTTCATAGATTAGCAAATTTCAAACTTGAATATATTTTTTTTTCCTCTTCATAGCACGAGCAAAACGCAAACCAGCAGAGAAAGCTAGGCAGCAAAAGCAGGAGAGGAAGCCGATCAAACCTGTGAGGAAGATTTATCGATCTGCATCTGTTCCTGAATCCAAGCCAGGTCTGGTGAATATGATTAGATTAGCTAGCTTAGCATTAAGTTAATATTTAACCAGAATACCATTAGGACCAGTAGCAGGACTGGTGTTAAATAAATATGACTAGCGTTATGCATGTTAGATCGGGCTTATGCTAGAAGGAGGAATGTTATGAAGACTATTAGCCTTATGGCAAAGTGTGTGAGCCGTGAGAGCACTGCAAGACAGTAACAGGATTTTTTTCAAGGACGATTATGATGATGAAAGAATCCTCAGACGGTTGATAGAAGTGTGGAGTGTGATGTTAATGTTGGGAAATAAATATATTAAAGCATGAATCTCATCATCTCCGTCCTTCTCTGTCTCTGTAGTGATCAGTGTGTCGTCGTGGCGAGATGGTCAGAAACTGGTGAAGATGATGCTGGGGCCGTTGCCACGGGAACCTCGTGCTCAATTGGAGGAGAGAGGGCGACAGACAGGTGAGTTATAGGACAGGTGTGTATGAACAAAGCTAGCTGAACTAGCATTAAATAATTATATTTGCAATTCTGTTATTTTAGTCTCAAACATTGCTTTAGATTAGATCTGTATTTAATTATTTTTATCATTAAATATTCAATCAGCACACAAGTCATTATAGACATTTGAATTTTTAATTTTTGTTCCTTTTTCTTTTTTAGGTACTGCATCTCGCTCCAGTTCTGTTCCCCGGCTGGAGTTGAACCACCGTTCGAGACCAAGCAGCACAGAAAAACCTGCAGTAACCCAGCCCTCCAGAGCAGCAGGGGGCGCCAGAGACAAAGAACAGCCCACACGTGGATCTTCCAGGACATCAGAGCGCAACAGAGAGACAGAAACAGCAGTAACTCAGTCACCCAGGCCACCAGGGGGCGCCATCGCTCTTTCCTCAAGCCTCGACCTTCTCCCTTCAGACATCCGTGGCATGTTAGATGATCTGCATTTGGAAGACGGTGCCAGGTCGCACGACGTGGGCCGAGTAGGCAGGAAGAGGGCAGGACGAAGCCCATCGAAGCCACGCCCCGAGAGTGCAGAGAGGGTGCCGCCACGGAAACGACACTATGACGCAGACGCAGTGCGGCACTACATCGCTAAGCAGCAGGAGGAGAGGAAGAAGAAACAGGTGGAGGAGAAGCGGAGTCAGAGGGAGGAGCAAGAGAGGCGGAGTCAGAGACTACAGGAGCTGTATAAGAAACAACGAGAAGGGGTTGCCAAGCAGCAAGCCCCGCCTCCTAATCTCATAAACTCACGTCTGCAAGAGACATACACGAAGATACTCATGGAACACACGCTACAACGGGTACACACACCCACACACACACCCACGATGTTAGTCAGTGGTGTGTATTATATAAAGTGTCTGTGTGCGTGTGTGTATAAGTTGTGTATTTTGTGTTGTGTTGAAGGTGCGGCCGGGGTATCAGCCGTCTGGAGAATCAGATAAAGAGAACAAGAGATTGGAACCACTCAGTCCTTCTACCAGTGAACTCTCAGAACACACACCGTCTCCACTGTGCAGGTAACACACACACACACACACACACACACACACAGACAGCTCTGTTCCACTCTGGTTCAGTTACATTAAACTTCATTTCAAAGCAAAAACATTTGAGGAACAAAAATGTGTGTGGTTTTTTTTTTTTTTTTGTGTGTGTGTGTGTGTGTGTGTGTGTGTGTGTGTGTGTAGGACTGATTTGGTTCCACCCCCTGCTGGTCAGTTCTTCTCCCATCTCCTCAGTTTGGAGCCAGAGTCTACAAACTCCGCTGCACATCTGCGAGACACACACTTGCACATGGGTACGGGCCACGTGGACACGCACACCACGAGCAGGCTGAACCGTGTGGAAACCCTGAAGGCGTGCGCCACCGCGTTGTCCAACCGAATCGAAACAGAAGCACGAAAGCTCGTCACCTACAGCAACAACGACAGTAACGATGGCCACACCCACCGCGCCAAACTGTCAAGCCCGCCAGAGAGGGAGCGACCCGATTCGCGCTCGAGGATCCACAACAATGTGAGCGAACTTCCTGGTGTCGGAAACCTGTACGACTTCATCAGCCAGGAGGGGTGGGGTGAGATCACTAAACCACACCCACTCCCTGCTGGCTCCACCCTCCCGTTCACTATGCAAGAAGAGCAACACGACTCGAGCGGAGGCTCCATCAGCGAGGGCCTGTTGAGTGACAGCAGTCTGTCCGATCCTGTTGATTATTGTGCCGCTCGTAACGAGCACCATGCTCACGATCGCATCACACTGTTCCAGAAGGAGGCGGAGCTTCATGCACCATATAGGCCTGTGGTGACATCACAACCTCCATGGGAGGAGCTAAACAAGGGCAGCCCTCATAGCGTCATCAACATATTTGCCAAAAATATCAATAAATACAGCAACGGTACAGTTAATTATTATCGTCCAAGTATTACTCAGGTGTACCCTTGTCCTGAACTCACCTGTGTGTGTGTGTGTGTGTGTGTGTCTCTGTGGGGTGATGGACACAGAAGTGGAGAGATCTCCTCCTGCCCTCCATTCCTCTCCATCTGCTCACAGCTTGGCGAATGGTGTAGTCTATGAAGACGACTTTGTTTCGTCCCGCAGCAGTAACCAATCAGCATCAAAGAGAACTGCTAATGGAGTCAGGTGGGCGGGATTTAGTCAGCTCAATTGATGTGGTTTGGGACACACCCAAAGTACACTGTTTATATTTATGAGGCCACATAAGACTGTGGCTTTTGTAGGGAATAAGGTGAGAGATTTGGGACACGCCCTCACTTATATCCATTCCATCTTGTCTATGCAGTAATGGGCGGAACTCTGCGGCAGCGGATGAGAAGAGAGAGAACGACAGATTTCCTCACTCTTCCGTCTCCACCCCTTTGTCCTCACCTTCCTCCGCCCACTCTATCAGCAAAAGAGGTCACTCTCTTTTTACACACAAGTTATGTATTTCTGTTTCAGTGTTTCATGCCTTTTTTTTTTTTTTTTTCCTCCCCCTCCCCAGGGTCAGAAAAAAGTTTGGCGCGCACCCTAGTGGACGGACAGAGAAGCGTGTCTTCATTTGCCTCAGAGTCTCAGAAGAGTGACTGGAGGAAGAGTGACTCGTCTCGAGGCTCTCACAGGAGCGCTGATGGTAGCGGTACACCAGGGGGTGCCTCAGTGCACTCCACCCACAGGTCAGAATGAGCTCTATAAACTGTGTGTGTGTTAGTTACACTTTTGCTGTGTCCTAAAAATGTGCAGGACTCTTTGTGTGTGTAACATGTCACCTCAACACTGTGACTCGGGTGGGGATGGAAGGGGCGGAGCTAGTTGCCCTGGTGCAGTGTGTTTTTTGTGTTTAGTCAGCGCTGTCTTTTTGATGTCATCATGTTGCATTTAGTAATTAATGCATAATATGCTGCACACTTAGTCGGGAACTGTGTGTGTGTGTGTGTGTGTGTGTGTGTGTGTGTGTGTGTGTGTGTGAGCAGCATGGTGTCTGAGATTCCACAGTTTCCCGGAAGCCCCACTGACTCTCCCAGAATCCCCAGCTCCGCTTCATCCAGTCCTGCATCTGCCAGAGCTGGAACAGCACTTGGCTCTGCTGCAAACACCGGGCCTGCCCACAATCTAGTCTCCGCCCCTGGACCCGCCCACAGCAGCACAGGTATAGACAGTTTATACTAACACGGTTAATGATGCACTGTTCAGAGTACTGTATATCTAGATATTACATATGCGTAGAAAATGTAACTGTGTGCGTGTTTCAGTTTCAGAGCTGCATTTTGCACCAGTTGTGCTCCAGCAGCGTCTAAGCACCGAGCTGAACTTTATGGATGCGGTGGAGGAATCTGTGAGACAGCTGAGCGACGTGGAGAGAGTCAGAGCCGTCTCACTCGCTCAACAGGAGAGTGTCTCACTCGCACAGATCATCAAGGTGGGAATTTAATTCCCAAATCCCTGATCTTGGCTGTGTGTGTGTGTGTGTGTGTGTGAGAGAAAGAGAGGCTGAACTGACCCTTGACCTTTGATCTGTACAGGCTCAGCAGCAGAGGCAGGAGCGAGAGCTGCAACTGCTGAAGCTGAAAGCGGAACAGGAAGCGCTGGAGACTCAGAGACACGTCCAGGAGACCCGAGAGAGAGCAGCACAGGTATGCGCACACACTGAACTAATATGGATGTATTATTTTGAATGCTTGGTTACTATCACAATGATGATTTTCATGATTAGCAGTTTGTTTATCATTAAAGAAATGTCAAGTTCATGCTGGTTTTTGGCTATATGTATTCATCATTCATGAATTATAAATTATTTAAAGTAATTAATAACCATTTATAAACAGTGTTTGAAATACCCGTCTGCATTTTGCAGAATGATTTTCAAGATTGCAGAAGAAAAATTAACCTGCAATTTTGCAGAATGAAAAAATCAGGCTCGGGATTCAATGGTTCTCAATTTAGCAAACTAGCGGCACTGTAAATAAACTGAAACCTGCGCCGCGCGAACCTGACGGCGTTTTCCAGG
>JANZLB010000002.1:60820075-60832525 GCA_026167865.1 Notarius quadriscutis | reverse complement strand
CCCGTAGTCAGCTGGGATAGGCTCCGGCTTGCCTGCGACCCTGTAGAACAGGATAAAGCAGCTAGAGATGATGAGATAATGAAAATGAAAAGCACATGGAGGGTTACAAGATGCTGTTTTATAAACCAAGTGTGCATTCCTTTTTCTAACATCGTAACCGACGTTTCTCTTCCAGGACGGCTTCAGGTGCAAAGTGCAGGACTTCATCAAAAACTATGCAAGATGATGCGCACGTGGCTCGCACCACTGACGGTCACACCCCGAGACCCACCGAGCTGAAAATCCCGCAGCATTTACACAACGGGAAGACTAGAGAAGGATTCCGTGGATCTCAAACCTTCAGCATGAACTAATGGGGGGCGGGTGTGGAGGGTGTACGAGGGAGGAGGTGGGGGGTATTTGGGATTCCTTTTTCATTTTTAATTATCGCTCAGGGCTGAATTGCGGAAGCCCACAATCGCTGCCACAGCTGGTTCTGCATCATCTACAGCTAATGAAGAAATAATAATAATAATAATAATAATGTTCAAGGCAATCATAAAAAAGATGAGCGTTCTCCCCCCCCGCCCCCGGTGTGATCTCACGCTACTAATAACAGCCTGCACGTGTGTAATTTCTGTTTTCCTCCTCATTATTTTATGTCTGATGTGCAGCGGTAATGGCCACGACTGCTCCTAATTTTACAGGGGAAAAATCCGCTCCAACATGTCCGGAGTCTCACATTGCTTGATCTGTCCACGGTGTATAAAGCAGCACTCCCCAATTCCCCCATCCTCTGACTGAGTAAAGAGACTGTCTGTTTGTTTCAATTCAGCCATGTTTGTTTCAATTATTACTGTCAAATTCAACATGTTTTTCATTCTTTCAAAACCTAACAATTTTTGGGGGTCGGTTTATATTTCTCAATTAAGAATTCATTCCATTCTTCCAAAAAAAAAAAAAAGTGTCACTTGAGAAGCGAGTATAAGTTTATACAGTTATGCAAAATTCTTTCTCGCTTTCATGAAACGTTTCAGAGAGAGCTGGAGTGAGGACGGAGGCAGACAGATGAGAATGGGGGGAGAGAGAAAAGAGGTGGAGAGATGGACGGAGATCAAAAGACTAAGAGAGGAATGGGATGGAGAGAGATGATGAATGGAAAAATAGAGATCAAGAGAGGAGTGGGGTAGAGAAAGAAGCAGGAGTGAGAGAGACATACTGAGAGGAAAAACAGAAAAGTGGGAGGGCGAGAGCGTGCACCGGATACCTCATCAGCTCTCTGCTGTATAACCAAAACATTTCCAACCATTTTAATTAATAACAATCTGATGATAAAATTCAAAAGTAACTTTGATTGGTCATCAGGTGGTGCTGGACACACAGTACACATTTTTCTAAATATTATTACAAGTCTTTCAGCATCCAGCTTTTTTTTTTTGGAATTGCAGAATCAGAATTGGATCTGATTGTTCTATCTGATGTATTCTGTCTGAGTATTCCGGAACTGCACAGACATTTCATGAGCGGTGGATCAGTGAGGCTTTTGAATGTCTCCGACACATTTTGCTGAAGCAAAAACAAACTTTTTTTTCTAATGAAAATCTTTCTTCTGCCTCAATGTTTGGTTTTCCAGATGAGAAGCATAACGGCGGGGTAAGTTTCACATCTGATAATCTGGAGATGTGAGCTAAGCTGACGTGAATAGCAGAAAGCTAACATTAGCTGGCGGGCTAACGTATCCAAATGCTGTAAAGGGATTTCAGTAGCTTGTTCAGTTCTTACGTACATGCTTCTAGTTCTCTAGCAGAGATGGCGATTACACATTATCCTGAGTGTTAAGATGCGCTATAGCAGTACTGAGGGATATTTAACACATGTTAAAGTGATTAAATCTTAAGTGCAGTACTGTGAAATATCAAACTATCTGTCGAGCTCACTCAGATAGCTAATGGCGCACACGTACGTGTTTTCCGTAAGTTGTGAAATGCTGAAATCTCGATAGGGTTTGGCTTGCATCATTTGCAGATCACAATCATTATCGCGCTGTTTCCTTGGGATAGGGAAGCTTGTCTGTCTCCACAGTCTCAGATATTGCTGCTCAGTGTTTGGTGCCTGAAGTGTAGAATTTCATGACCGTTTATTTAAATTGGGTCTTAAAATTTAATTCTTTGGAATATGCACTTCCTTTAATTGGCTAATAATAATCTTTATTTCTTCAGGTAAAGACACATCTTAAGTTACAAACAGTTAAAGACTTTAAAATATTGACAGCGTGAAAAAAATTACAGAAATGCTAAAAATATCCTATTTACAATTTTATACTCAAGTCTATTTACATAATTCTTAAATCTGTTGGAATTTATCTGAGGGTCATTGCGACTGCTTTTCCTTAGGTGATATGATTTTTCTCTTTTCTTTAAGATAAAATTGTGTATAACAGTTGGGATGGGTCTAAATTACATTTGTTAAAAACAACTTGTGGTCAGAAGTTTACAGGAACGTCATGGTACAGAAAATTTGCTGCAGCTTTACGGGTCCCAAGGAACACAGTGGCCACCATCATTCTTAAAGAGAAGTTTGGAATCACCAAGAATCTTCCTCGACTCGGCTGCCTGGCCAAACTGAGTGATTGGGGAAGACTGGCCTTGGCCAGGAAGGTGAGCAGGAACCTGAAGGTCACTCTGACAGAGCTCCAGCATATCCTTGTGGAGATGAGAGAACCTTTCGGAAGATCAACCATCCAGGCAGCACTCCACAAATCAGTGATCAGTTTATGGTAGAGTGGCCAGATGGAAGCCACTCCTTAGTAAAAGGCACATGACAGGCCGCTTGGAGTTTGCCAAAAGGCACCTAGAGGACTCTCAAACCATGAGAAACAAGATTCTCTGGTCTAATGAAGCCAAAATTGAACTTTTTGGCCTGAATACCAAATGTCACATCTGGAGGAAATCAGGAACCGCTCATCACCTGGCTAATGCCATCCCTACAGTGAAGCATGGTGGTGGCAGCATCATGATGTGGGGATGTTTTCCAGCAGCGGAACAGGGTGACCAGTCCTGATAGAGGGAAAGATGAATGCAGCTAAGTACACTGAGATCCTTGAAAAAAAAACCTGCTCCAGAATGCTCTGGACCTCAGACTGGGGTGAAGGTTTACCTTCCAACATGACAACGACCCGAAGCACACAGCCAAGAGAACAAAGGAGTGGCTTTGGAGAAAGTCTGTGAATGTCCTTGAGTGGCCCAGCCAGAGCCCAGACCTGAATCCAATTGAACATCTGTGGAAGGAGCTGAAAATGGCTGTGTACCGATGCTCCCCATCCAACCTGATGGAGCTTGCAAGGATATGCCAAGAGGAATGGGCAAAAATGTCCAGAAACAAGTGTGCCAAGCTCGTAGCTTCTTTCCCAAGACACCTTGAAGCTGTAATTGCTGCCAAAGGTGCATCAACCAAGTATTAGGCAAAGGGTGTGTGCAGATATGTAACCCTTAAATAACGTATTTTTGTCGGTAAAATAAAATTGCATATTTTCTAAAAACCTGCTTTCACTTTGTCATTATTGGTGATTGTGTGGAGACGTTTGAGGCAAAAAATGAACTCAATCTATTGTAGAATACGTCTGTAACGTAATAAAATGTGGAGAAGGTGAACGGGCTGTGCAGACTTTCTGGCTTGACTGTACAAGTTATGAGTGAGAGAAGGGATGGAGATGTGATTCATTTAATATCAAAGTTAACGAGCTCTGAAATATTATAAATAAAGGAGTCGCCATTACAGTCCTGTCGGAGCTGTGGGGGTGGAATTTGGTGGGAAAAAATATTCGCGCACGCGCATGTCATTCGTCAGTAAGCGCGTGCTGAAGGATTACCACAGAGAGAGAGAGAGAGAGAGAGAGAAGGGTTGATTGATTGATTGATTCTCTCCTTCAACAACACTGTTGTATTTTAGCTAATGCGCTAATGTTAGCCGTGTAGCTCGCTGTTTCCTTTCTCCAGTTATATCCTGTCAGGGATCCTCAAACAAAACAGCTGTTAGCTCGTTAGCTAAAAAAGAAATAATTAATCTCTTTCACCTGATATTCCACAACTCTGACAATCAACTTTTATATGTAAAATAAAGCTTTTATATTTATTCTCTTAACACTTCTGTCAAACTGAGAGAAAACTCCAGAACTACAGCAGATAGACATTATTTATAGCTTCCTGTTTCATAGAAATTCAGTTTTGCGATCGCGCGGCTTGTTTACGTTCGGCGACAGGGCGCCGCCATTTTTGTAGTCTCGCAATGCTCGCTGGTGTGTACGAGACTTTATATTCTCATATACATACCTCATGTCATGTGAACGAGATTTTATCGCGATATCGTGCTTTAGAAAATGCGGTCTTTCTTTCGTGTAACTATTTAATATCAGTTGAATTATTCTTTTCTAAACGTATTGCACATAAGATGTGACAGTATCACTTTACATAAGTTTTGACATCCAATAGTGAAAATTCTGAATTTAGAACAATGCGCTCCTGAAAATTCCTCATTAACTCGGGGAATTAAATTTGACATTTTTGACATGTTAATCATTAATGTACATGAAAGAAAAAGGCTTAAAAGTTATAACTTGTTTTAGTGAAAATAAGGACTAAAATGCACTAGAATGCAGGGGTTTGCGTGTTATGTTAAAATATTTTCAGGGGACGTCGCCCCCCCATCTTAGTTTGACTTTCAGAAGTTCAGGGTTTGTTTGTTTTTTGTTTTTTTTCTTTCTTTGCTCCACTTTCATCTCTAGGGTTCATAACGTGCGGTTTTAACAAAAATAATTCAAGACACCGTGTCCAACAGTGTGATGTGTTTTTACACTTGTGTTTTTGTATTAGATTAACAGACATCAACGCACTCATGTCTGACGTCGTCTTTCTTCAGTAGTTATTAGATGGAGGAAAGAAACCTCGTCCTCCACCCCCACCCCCCGTTAATTTGTATAATCCTCAATGAAGACCCAGGTGTCCAACAAATTATTTAATATCTTTAAATCAACATAAAATATAATTTTAAAAGAAGATCATAACCAGGACACAGATTAGGTGTTTACTGTAACGTGAAAATTTAACTTGGATTAAAATCAGCACCAGACCTGATGGTGTCCATGGGGCCAAAGTTCAGTCTGAAATAAACAGTTTTATCAGCTTTTCCCTTTTTGCAAACCTTCCACAAGCCTAAGGTTAGGAGAGGAGACTATGGGAAAGGCTTCTTTTTGGATTTTAACATCTTTATTTAGTTAGTTTAGTTTAAATGCACAATCAGTCAGTCACAGAATTTTGGAAGTTTTTATATTAAGAGTGCAGATTTCTTCCTTCTGGAGCGATTTGTATTAATTACTGATGTTTACTGCCATATAATGTAATGTGGATAAAGTGAGTCTGGATTGCATTCAGATATTTTATGTGGATGTAATATTAACAATAATATTCAGTTGACCTTTAAAATAAATCAATACATTTTGTTGATCTATATAATCCTAGAAGATAATTGTATTTTTTCTTAATTTTATTTTAATAAGATTTAATTACAAAAATCCCTTTGATTCTTTTCTATGGATTTTTTTTTTTTTTTTAAATAATCCTCAGCTCTGAGCTGCAATTCTATTCTAGGATAATAAAATGATGCTAAATAATTAAATTGTTTTTGTTTATTTTGTCCAGGAGAGCCCAGTGTTGGGTCAGGAGGAGCTGGTGCAGCGTTTAACAGAGCTGGAGCTGAACCGTGAGTTCCCCCACGTCCTCGGCGATGACCTGGACTGGTTCGATGAGGACTTCGGCCTCAGCTCACGCAAACACGCTCAGCACAAGAACAAACTACGGCAGGAAGAGATCACATCCACGTCTGCAGCTAAACTCCCACACGTCCGGCAGCAGGAGGAGGCGGCCGCGGCGGTCATGTTGGTCCCTCACAAAGCTGCTGAGGTGGAGAAGCTGGTGAGCGCCGCCCTGCTGGAGATCTGGAGAAGCTGCGGGATGGAGCATGGGAATCAGAGTCTGACCACGGTGTCCAAACCTCAGGCTTCAGAAACGCTGCTGGGGGATAAGAACGGCGAGCAGTGTGTACGCAGCTACAAACAGGTCGGAGCAGAGTGACGTTTCGTTGTTTAGAACGCTACTCGATTTGGAACGCTTGTGATGTTCAGATGCTGTGGAGAGATTAGTGATTCTAGCGCAGAAGTAATAACGCGTTTGTATGTGTGTGTTTCTCTCAGGCGGTGTATGACCTGGCGTGGGAGCTCATGCAGGAAATCTACGCTGAAGATCCCAACACCAATCGCCCCCTGTGGATCAAACCACGGCGTGTTAATTCACCCTACATCCACAGAATCGATGACCCCAGTGACCTCTCGAAAGTCCAGGTGTGTGGGGGGGGGCTCAGCGTATATTTATGTTTTGCTTTGTTTCTGAGGTTTTTTGTAAATTGCAGGCATTTGTCACCGGTGAGGTTCTGAAGCTGTACGGTCTGAATAAAGAGCAGAACCACAGAACCGACTGGCAGAAGATGCTCAAGTTCGGCCGAAAGAAGAGGGACAGAGTCGACCACATCCTGGTAACACACACACACACACACACACACACACACACACACACACACACGGACAGATGGTGAGAGATGTATACAGTCTATAGACAGCAGTAATGATTGTGTGTGCGTGTTGCAGGTGCAGGAGCTCCATGAGGAAGAGGCTCTGTGGGTGAACTACGATGAAGACGAGCTGTTTGTGAAGATGCAGCTCGCTGATGGGATCCTGGACACGCTGCTGAAGGACACCGTGGACGTTCTCACCAACATCCATGAGAAGAGATCCACACGGGCCCTGTCCTGATCCTCCTGCGCCCCGTCACACCCTGCTGTCATTTAGGACCGACCCGGGAATACCAGGTTCTCTGAGAGATCTAGATGGGTTGTGTCCTGATTCTGCTGCACAGATCTCCTGTCGCTCCCTTTAAAAACCTCCCTGTGTTTAGGACTGATCCGGATCTCCGCCTTTCATCTGTACAACTGTACAATATTCGCCTGTGTGCTGGTTTTTCTAATTTATTTGTAAAGAAAAAACATTTTTAAGAAAAAAAAAATTGTATGAAAATGTATAAAGAGATGATTTAAGCGTGTCTAAGCACATGGAGAACCTAGAGGAACCTAGAGGAACCAAGAGGAACCAAGCAGAAGGGATCGAGATGATTTAGAGATATTTATGCAAAACCATAAATTGATCTATGAATTTGATATTTTAAGAATTAATGATTTTAGAAGACTTTAATGATAAGTGCACAAGGAGAGATTTAGTGCTCTATTCGTCCTCACTTTCCTGTCTGCCTTTATCGACCTCCATATTAAGTGCCTCATGGTTCAGGCTCCCTCCGTAGGGAAGAACAGTTTTAAGCCTTCCTCTAGCGTGTCGAGCCGAGCCGCCTTTTTAATCTCCGAACTCTTAAACCTCCATCCGTTTCTGCCTTACAGCTGGATTATAAAGCAGACTTAGACTAAGTAGTGTACACTTAGTAGTGAGCACTCGGTCGCATATTTGCCCAAATGGGACAAAAAAAAAGAAAATAAAACCACACACACCTGGTCTTCTCTGAGACTGAAATGGGCCATGTCCTAATTCTGCTGCTCAATAAACACCGTCCTGCACTCGATCGTGAACCTCCTCACCTGCATTTCGAACAAAACCTTGACATTATTGAAAGGCTGTGTCTTAAATCTACACTTTCCCCTTCAGTAGGGATCCTACATTAAAGGCAGCACCTTTTTTCCAAGAGATCCAAACAGGTCGTGTCCTGATTCTGCTGCTCACCTTGTTGTTAGTGCACCCTTAGTACCCTGCATCCTGTAGAACCAGAAATCTGAGATTTAAAGCCCAGTCCTGTCCTGATTCGGCTACTCTGACTCGTTTTAAACACTTAGTAGGGTTCTTCCACCTGACAGGATGTGTCCTAAATCTGTAGCTTGGATTTCCCTCAGTGTAGGAGTTCTTTAAACCCACACTTCTGAGAGATCTTTCTGCGTTTTGGACAGAACCGGGAATTTTTTTTTTTTGAGAAGATTTTAAAATCCTGATTATCTGGTATTATTCTAGAATCCTGATCTCTTACACACTCCATAGGGAACTTCCTTACAGTCTGCCTTTAAGACAGAACTGGGACTCGACTCTTTTTGAATTTCCTGTTTTAATGTTCTAATGGGCTGTGTCCTAAATCATCTACATGATTCCCCCCTCCATCGTGTTCTAATTGTTTATTTTAGCTATGCAGTAAGAGGAATGCAACACACGCAGGTGTTTTCACACTACCTCTTTCAGAGAAAAGACAACTTGTGATAACTGGTTGTACTTTTTCATGTCGTGATGACGACCTTTTTATCTGTTTTAGAATATAATCATGATCTGCGACAAAATAATCATTTCTCACTCCGCCTTCTTCAAGAGCAGTGCGCGCATTAGCCGCTCCTTCAGATAAGGGCTTGTACAAAACAGCCTCCACGTTGCCTTCTAAAAGACTCTCGATCAGGAACCTCCCTATAGTCTGCATTTAGGACGAAACCCACACCCAGTTTTTCCGTGTGATCCAAACATGAGCAGCAAAACACCGCCTTCCTGTTCCAGATATTCCATGATAACAGTCTTACATGCTGAAATATTGCGATATATTGGCACACCTGATTATCAGCGCGTGCCTGAGAGATGTGCGAGCAGGTTCTCCTGGTAAATCTCACAGCCTCTCAGTGGAAACGTCTCGTTTTCCATACGGAGGAGTGCAGGATGCGAGTTGGACGCTTGGACAGAGACGATGACGGAGAACGCAGCTCGGTTTGTGCACATGTACATAGTGAACCTGAACGACTGTTTAAAATTGTAAATAAAGCTCTGAAAGATTTGAAGTGTTCTTTCTGACTCACTTCATTTCTGTGATGATGTAACTGTTACTTCACAGTGCTGCCGAATCCTGGACTCTGATTGGTCAGAAGGTGCAGCTGCAAATCACAAGTATATTTATATCAATGTTATCGTTTCTGTGGTAACAGCTCGCTCACAGGGACGTGTCGAGTAGACGGACATTCCACTGAGATAAACAGATTAAAAACTGTGTGTAAGGAGATGTTTATGGAAGGAGTCTCCAGCGTCAGCGCTTTAACAGTCCGAGATAAAGCTGGAAAGTTCTCTGGTTTCTTTTGCAACGAAAGAAACAAAATAGGCTGGTGAAGGAACGACATTTTATAGCCGGAGCATTAAATGTAACTATAAATGGATAAGAAGCAGGACATTGCTGTGGTGTAAGAGGAATAAAGCACTTGAGGACCTGTAGTTATACAGTAACAGTGCAGTAACTGCTTTATCACACCACCTCATCGTTTATTATTTTACTGTAAGACACAGTTTATTACTTATTTTATATTTTAGGTTCCAGCTTGTTTGTGTGAACCGTTCAGGAAGAAGAAGCTGGAACTGTTGCAGGTTTCAGTATTCATTTTGATGATCCACAGATCTTGGTTAAGTGATGTCACATTATTTTACTGTAAATGGAACTAAAGTTTGTCTTCATCTAAAGTGAGCAGTGTGTCTGTCTGAGGAGCTTCACTCTTCTCTCAAATGCTCTAAACGTCCTTGAAAACATCTCAACTAGTAAAGTCTGCACAATGGAGTCCCAGACACTTGGCCACTAGAGGGCGATACTGATCTACAGTGTTTTTCTATGTGGGTTTTTTTTTTTTTTTTTTTCCCCCTCTGCCAAAAACAAAAGAGCAATATGACAGCAATTTCTGGAACATTTCTTTTGTGCTTGATGTTTGGATTCTACCTTCTGTCATTTTTTTCTATCTAAAGCCTTTCTTTGTTCCAGAACATGATGTTCTCCGATCTTGTGGTTGTATCTTGACGCCGTTCATGATGACTGTTTTCATTTGGGTGAAGCTCCACTTCAGCTAAACCTCAGATCTAATCTCCACCATCAGACTCTACGACAAATGATAAACTACCCTTGAGAACCAAACCCACAAAACTAAGAATGTTTTGTACGAGTGGGTTGAACGTGTTCCTCCAGAAGCTCCTACTGAATGTACTTCGAGGAGAAGAGTCTGCTTCACATGCTTGGATCTACACCAGCCATTCCTGATTAACTGATTTGATATCGATTGTCCACTAAATCCTTTCCACCTCAATTAGCTGTGAGATTTAAAGAAGCTCAATGTTGTTGTCATGGAGTTCATGACTGGTTAGGTTTTTTTTGTCAAAACACTTTAAATTCCTTGTTAGAATCTGTTCTTATCACTTTGAGCTCTAGGTTTTTACTTCCTGTGGTAGCAGGTTAGACAGTGAGCTCCAGCAGCTGTGTGAGACTTGGTAGTAAACATGGCTCTAATAAAAGTTCTGCGTTCCTCACGTCACACGCTGGGGATTGGGACACAGCCAAAAGACTCTGCAGTTACTGAGAGCAGAATCTCGACTCTGCCGCTCATATGAAGCGGTGGGGGGGAGCAGTTGCCACATCTTTACATTTTATTTATTTTTGTTGTAAGAGAATGATTTACTTTTCAGATCAATGAGAGAACTGCCAAACACCCAGAGTTGTTGATCTGACCTGAGAAGACACATAATGAGGAACAAAGTCTAGCTGGGCTTCTGAAGCAAGGCAAAAACATTCTAATAATATTTTATATATAAAATAGAAATTTAAAAGCTTCGTATAATGGCAAATTAAATTAAATCATTTTAATATGATATAGAGAAACAATTTTTTATGTATCAAATAAATTATCAATATTGAATACTTAAATATAATAGTGGATAAATGGCAAAATAATCTGAAACTAATGATTAAATAGAATTTATTTTTAGTTTATCAGATTTTAAAAAACACAAATCTAAAAGATTATTATGGCTGTCCACATCACAAGTGACAAACTGCTTTCCACTTGGAGCGTCCCTCCTGCAGAAATGACCTGTTGGCTTCTCAAAACACTTGGCATCTGCTATTCAGCACTGTGTGCCACTTGGATCTGTCGCTACCAATTGCTTCCCACTTATCCAGATTGATATAATAGGTTTTAAGGTTCCTTTTGAGGACGTCCTTGAAATGGAGCCGGGGATGACCCTTGGCAGGATGTATTAGTCAGCTCACCAGACAGCAAGGTTTTAGGGAGACGTGTATCTTCCATTTGATGAACATGACCAGCCCAATAGAGATGACATTGACACAAGATGGTGTCAAGATCATTAGAACCCGTTCTCTTGAGCACAACAGAGTTCGGGACACGATCCTGCCAGCATACACTGAGTATGGATCAAAGGCAGCAAAAATGGAAGGCGTTTAGACGATGTTCATGCCTACGGTATGTCATCCAAGTCTCACTTGTGTACAAAAGGGTACTAAGCAAACATGCATGGTAAACACAAACTTTGAGGAGCAATAAGAGATTATTATTGTTCCAGATGCATTTGCCAAGTTTACCAAACATTGTGGAAGCCCTTCCAATATATTCATCAAGCTCTGGATTGAGGCAGTTAGTGTTCGAGACTGTGGAACCCAGATACGTGAATTTGTCCACCAGAGACAGAGCAGTGTTCTTGTTGGATGCAGATATTTGCAGGTTGAGCAAGGACACCGGTTTCTTTCAAGCTGATCCTCATGCCAAACTGTTTACGTGCAGAAGCAAATAATGAGCAAAGATGCTGTAGGTCTTCCTCTGAGTGAGCTACAAAGGCAGCGTCATCAGCATAAAGCATAAAACTCATATATCAGGGTGTACCGAATCTTAGTCCTGGCCTGTAGTTTTGCCAGGTTGAACAGCTTGCTGGTGCTGTGACCATGTAGAAGGATACCAGCATCATCAAGGAAGGTACGATGCAGCAGAGCAGAGAAGATAATTCCTCAGAGGGTAGGGGCAAGAACATATCCCTGTTTTACACCACTCTCTATCTGGAATTAGTCAGAGCAAGCACCATCAAACTGCCCAGTTGCCTTCATACTGTCATGGAACTCAATGATCACCCTCCGTAGTTTGGAGGAACAGCCAAGTCACTGCAAGATGAAAGAGAAGCCAGACCAGCTCACATAATCAAAAGCCTTGGTCAGGTCTACAAATGGCAGGTAATAGAGGTCTGCCTTGTTTGATACGTTTTTCTTGTAGTTGATGTACACAGAGCAGCATATCTATTGTGAAGTGACCCACATGAAAGCCACACTGGCTTTCAGCAAGGATCTGTAGCTGTGGTAAAATAAAACAGTCAAAGATCTTGCTGGCAAGGCTGAATAGAGATATTCCTCTGTAGTTATTGCAGTCTGCATGGTTGCCTTTGTTTTATACAGTGGGGAGAACAAGTATTTGATACGCTGCCCATTTTGCTGGTTTTCACACTTGCAATGCATGTAGAAGTCTGTAATTTTTATCATAGGTGCTCTTCAAGTGTGAGTGACGGAATCTAAAAACAAAATCCAGAAA
>JANZLB010000002.1:60800414-60810801 GCA_026167865.1 Notarius quadriscutis | reverse complement strand
TGGGATAGGCTCCAGCTTGCCTGCGACCCTGTAGAACAGGATAAAGCGGCTAGAGATAATGAGATGAGATTTAGCTGAAGGAAGCTCATCAAGAAAAGAGAACACTTCCATCTACTGTCAAAAAAATCATTTACCCTCTGATTAGTGAGCTGACGAGATGGCTTGTCATTGAAAGTTGATGATGAAGAAAACAATGCTTAAAGACAATTGTAGAAATTCAAAACATACTTCTCAGTGGAGGTACAAAAACCACAACTTCAAATTGATTTGTCTTATTTATACTGTATTAATGATCTAATCACTAATGGTTAAGCATTAAAAAGCTGTCATAGGATGGCATGGTGGTGCAGTGGTTAACACTTGCCTCACAGCAAGAAAGTTCTGGGTTTGAACTTTGTGGCTGCCTGGGGCCTTTCTGTGTGGAGTTTGAACGTTCTTCCTGTACGTGTGGGTTTCCTTTAGGTTTTCCGGTTTACTCCGACAGTCCAAAGACATGGGGATTTGTCAATTGCCTGTTGGTGTGAATGCGAGTGTGAATGGGTGTCCATTTCTGTGTTTGCTCTGTGATAGATTGGTGACCTGCCCAGAGTTTACCCTGCTTCTCACCCAAAGTCAGCTTCCCCATGACACTAACAAATAAACAGTGTAAATAATGGATGGATGGATGGAACATAAACAGTGTAAATAATGGATGGATGGATGGGTGGATGTCATTTAGTCCTGACAGCTGCTTATTCAGACCTTTGTACGTTAGGAAGTTTATGCAGGTGAACCAAATTTTAAGAAGCCGCCTTTGTCACACATACATTCAAGCACAGACTTATGTACACAGTGAAATTTAACCCATCTGAAGCAGTGAACATAGACATGCACAGAGCAGTGGGCAGCTGTACTACAGCACCTGGGGTTTAGGTGCCTTGCTGGCCACCCCCATGTTAACCTAACCTGCATGTCTTTGGACTGTGGGGGAAACCGGAGCACCCAGAGGAAACCCATGCAGACACGGGGAGAACATGCAAACTCCGCACAGAAAGGCCCCCGTCGGCCGCTGAGCTTGAACCCAGAACCTTCTTGCTGTGAGGCGACAGCGCTAACCACTACACCATTCAACTGCTGTCCAGTTGAATATCCCTGACCCAGATACTCATAAATGAGTTAACACCCATGCAAGAAAATATCAGTTCCATTGGTTATTTCTACCAATAAATTATCCATGTAAATAAAGTACATACATGTATACTTGTTAATCTCATAAATTATTATAATTAACTGCTTTTAACCAATTTGTCATTGGCATTTTAAGAACGTCCAGTCAAAACGATGAGGAGGAAGAATTTTCTCTAGAAAAATTTTTCAAAAGGAAATAATACTGAGACGTTGAGTTATCCATTGCTGATGACTTTGCCAGGGGAAAAAAGGCATGTCTTTGTACACCTTTAAAACTAGTACAAAATGGTACTGTATAACATTCACAAAAAAACAGAAGTATGATCTTAACATAATAACAAAAAAAAGTAACCTTTGTATGTAGACGCATATTTTCTTTCATCCTTGGTACCACAAATCCTTTTTTAAGAGCTCAGATTAAGTAATCATTGCCATATACCCTGGACTGCATCACTTTGAGATGTGTTCAGCTTTGTGAGCACGTTTTGTATGCACACACACAGTCTTTGTTTAATGGAGAATTTAGCTGTTCAGTGTACTAGCGGCAGGTGAGAATGATCTACTCACCGCTCCGTTCATGGTTAAACTCCAGTGGACAGATGTTTAAGGACTGTGCTCTGGGAAAAAATGATCAAGAGTCTTCCCAAAACCTCAGAACCAAATTTTCGTTATGGAAATACCTTCGGAAAAGCCTATCATCTGCTGTTATCATAATAACAGTTTGAAAGACACAAAGGACTGCTGGGTGCTATGCAACATTCAGCTTCTTATGGTTTTTTTGGGGATTTTTTTTTTTTTTTGAGTTTTTGCTTTGTCTGAGATATCTCAGCAACTATGTTATGAGGGTTTTACTGTGCTGTGTGTCCCAGCTGGGGAGTTCCCATTTCTGTTTGTACTTCACTGCTGAACAATAGAAGACAAAACCCTGTAAATTTGTCCTTGTACCAAGTCTGAATGCTCTTCCATTATACTCTTGTAAGCACAACTATTAAATAGAAGTACTGTTTGTAGGATTTACAGCTCAACGCTTTTGAATGCCATTCCAAAATTCAGACTTTTACATGCTTTTAAGTTAAACACGGTTGTGTTTGAGGCTTGTCAAAAATCTGACCTACAGAGATTGAGAGGAGTTGCTGGGCCTGTACTGGCATGCTGAAAGGAGGTTTTAAAGCTCCTTAATTGATGACCACACATGTATTAACCCAGTCCCAGCAGCTCTTGAGGGGGAAAACCCCCATTATGAGGAGATTGGTGGGTGACCAAGTGCAGAGAGAAATCTTCATGGCTCCTGGCACATGTGCATGGAGATAAAGTAAATAAATCTCCTAGATGATCTTGGATTTGCAGACTCCTGCATAGAGCCTGTTGCAAAGGTTTGCTCAGGCCATTCAGGTCAAAGGAGCATGGCGAGAGAGGCTGTGCTAAATGGCTACCGAAGTACTAATGTAATATTTTTATTCGCAGCCTTTCCATCTTAATGATTTTCTAAACCCTTTTAGCAGCTTTAATTATAAAAAGAGCCTACAGACAAACCTAGAGACTTTTTGAGTAGACGTTAGCAACTATCCCGTACTTGATATGGCTCCTTAGCTCACATCACAGCTGCTGGTTGAAAGAGCAGGTTCAGGTAATTCACCACCAAAGTGGAAAGCCTGATTGAGTTGTCCTTGTGTGAGCCAGTGTTCCCAATGACTAATCACAGAGTCCTAGTTTTTCCAATCAACCAATCACTGTTCACCACTGGTTCCCAGTGACCAATCACAGCTCACCATTATTTGTCCCACTGCTTCTGATTCATATCAATGCACTGTAGTGAGAATTTATACCATATTGTCTATACACAGGAGTGGACAAATCTTAATTTTTAATAGCTATCCCTCTGGGAACGTGCATATAGTGCAGGTGCTGGTGGGATTTGGTACACAGGAAAAATGACTGAGCAATTTTTTCCAGAGTTAAAAGTATTTTTCTCAAAAATAGTTAATTTTCCTTTATTTTGAGTTCAGAGAAGTTCAACTCATGGGTGGAATGGTGGTGTAGTGGTTAGCACTGTCGCCTCACAGCAAGAAGGTTTTGGGTTCGAGCCCAGCGGCCGGCAAGGGCCTTTCTGTGTGGAGTTTGCATGTTCTCCTCGTGTCAGTGTGGGTTTCCTCCAGGTGCTCTGGTTTCCCCCACAGTCCAAGACATGCAGTTAGGTTAACGTGGGGCGGCCTTGGGTTGAAGTGCCCTTGAGCAAGGTACTTAACCCCGGACTGCTCCCCAGGCGCTGTAGTGTGGCTGCCCACTGCTCTGGGTGTGTGCGGCGCGTGTGTTCACTGCTTCAGATGGGTTAAATGCAGAGGATGAATCTCACTGTGCTTGAAGTGTGCATGTGACAAATAAAGGTTTTAAAAAAATAAATAAATAAATAAACAACAACAAAAAAAAACCCTAATGCATGAACAGCTGAAGTGCCCTTGAGCCAGGCATCGAACCCCCAACTGCTCCCAGGATGCTCTGGGTGTGTTCTCGCTTGCTGTGGGTCAGGCATCTGCTAAAAGCCTGTAATGTACAGTCAGTGTAAGGCAGTGGCACTGAAGGAGCCGCCCGTGTGTGAGACAGTAAGTATGTTGTTGCTAGAGGACTTTAGTAAAGGTGTTGAGGTCAGTAAAATTTGATTATTAATAAGTTACTGCAGCTCACATGGGGGGGGGTTAGAGGGGTATCCGTGTTCAGTAAACTGCTGTGAAAGCGCCCTCCGGTTCAGGTGAGGGTGAGATGATGAAAACCCTTTAGGGTGTCACTACATATGAGCGTCAGATAAAAATCCACCCTCTGGATTTCCTGCTCTTTTCATTTTTTCTTACAGAAAACGTCACCATGTCAGCAGTTATGTCTTTGTGTTGCCATAGAAACAATAAACTAATTACAATGAGCACATTTAATATAAACCTTCACTGCTGTCAGAGCTGCTGTTCTAGAACCTTAATCAACACCTTCTCTTCTGACCAATCACAGTCCAGAACCCAACGCTACTGTGGTGTGATGGGATTAGATCAGATTAGATTAAATAATGAGGTTTGACATGATCTGAGATAAATGATTTGATAGTTTTAGTTTTATAATTGCAGGAGTTTTTTAAGTATAATGTTGTGATAAAAGTTGTTTATGATGTTTATTTAAATATTAATTCTCTCTCTTGTTCCTGTACAGAGTGGAAGACGGCGGTGCAGTTGGCGGTGATCGATTGTGCTGATGATACCAACAGAAAAGTGTGTGTGAGATTCGGCATCACAGGATTTCCATCAATAAAGGTGTGTGTGTGTGTGTGTGTGTGTGTGTGTGTCCTGCTTTGTTTTGCAGAGTCTCCCTTTTATTTTTATATCAGTTTTGTGTTACTTTCAGTGCCTCAGTGTGACTGTTCACTTTCCAGCATACAGAGAGAGAGAGAGAGAAAGAGAGAGAGAGGTACATCTGGAAATAATTGTGAGGGTGAAGTTGGGGGTCAGTATACACCTACAGTAACTGTGTGTGTGTGTGTGTGTGTGTGTGTGTGTGTGTGTGTGTGTGTGTGGAGGAGGAGGTTAAACACACAAGTATGTATTTAATGGGCAGAGTTTGTTTAAAGAGGCACGTCTCAGTTACACTCCCCTTCTGATCTCTGCTCATGTTTCTTGCATGATTTTGGTGAGGATCAGGATTAACTCCAGCACCACCTGAACCACAACACGTCCCACTGAAGTGTCTGTTCTGGCTGTAAATACAGTCTCGCACACTGTGGAACATCATTCAAGGACACAATTACGTAAAACGCATAACAGAGGGCATCAGATGAGACTCACCATAATCAGACTTGGCTTGTCTACAGGAGGGAATATTTATGGATGAACTTTTTTTTTTTAAGTGCTAAATGCTCTCCATCCCACACGCATATTACGGTTTCATGACTTTGACTTGATTTGAACTTCTTTAAGTTCATTAAGGGCCTGGGGGGGCCTGGCCCACCCAAAAAAAGCACTCTTGTAGCTAAGAGACAGCACTGTTTTCTGTTCTGCATTTTATATTTAATCACAGGAAGTAAAGTGGGTCTGGCTTCCTGTTTCTTAGTTGAAAGTCTTTAGCTGTGTGAATGAAATGATGAATATTACTTCTGTGAAAACCCTCACTTGAGTGTGATTTTATTTTAAACGTCACCACAACCGAAGATGAATCCAACAGTGTCACAACAAGAAGTCGGCACGTTTTCTCACTTCCTGTTGTAGCCCATGTTCAACTCGACTTGTGTTATTGCGCCAGTACGTTATGTAGGTGAGGGTTAGTGTTTGTTGAAAGACCCTGGAAACCCTGTATCTTTTTATTTTTTAGTCTTTTGATTGGGACGCTGCTCAGAAAAGTGGTTTGAGGACACCAGGTGACTGAACTGATATTTCAGTTCTTCTGAGTGACTGCTGCTGTTTGAAGTTTTTTCTTTTGGAATCCTGTAGCCCACCCTGTTTTACCCAGGCTTCAGTTTCTGTCCTCACCACTGGCTTCGGTTATGTTTTTCCTCACGATCTTCTCATTCAAATATCATCACATTTGTGGTTTTTTTTTTCCCTTTCTTTATTTTTAAATGGTTATATTTACAAAAAAGAAAGAAGATAGAAACGACGAGGAACTAGAACACCATTTCCTACATCACTCCGTATTTTCTATCCCGGATATTTTGCGTATAAAGGCGGTGGTCTAGGTGTTATTGAGAACTCAGTGTCAGAAGCTTCTAATCAAAATTCTGGTGACCTCGGAGGCATGAACTACATGCAGGTGATTTTTTAATAATCTGGATGTGGAGATGAGAAAATCCATTTCAGCAGCTGCATAACCGACTCTGAACCCCAGGAACTTTGCTCATGGGAAATACTGATGTAACCTTCAGACTGAAGTCACTGAATCTTAGTTACTGAGGATATGTATGTATGTAATGCAGATCTCTCTCTCTCTCTCAGTTTTTCCCAGCGTTCTCCAGTAAGGAATCTACAGGTGAAGATCTCAGAGGTATGAAACTCATTTTATTTCTGTATATCAGATGCGTACAGCGATAAAGTGAATGGAGTCTTTGTAAACTGTGTGTGTGTTCAGGCTTCTCCCCAAGAGTCTCAGACCTCCGTCACATCATTATTGATAAACTGGAGTCTCATAAACGCCCTGGACCCCCAGCATGTCCTCCACTGGAGAAAACCAGGTCAGAACTTTTCAACCCAATCTGTAAGGAATAAAACTGTGTGGGGGTGCGCTGTTGTAGGAAGTTGATTATTTTCCAATAACCTCACATCCTAAAGTGTTTTATTCCTCTTGCACCACAGCAATTTCCAACAATTATCATTTATTAAAGAGTGACATGTCTGACTTTTTTATCCATTTACAGTTGCTTTTAATTTTCTCTTCCTGCCTACATTATATTTTCTCCCTCTGGCGGTTAAGAAGACCAAAAAAAAGCTGGTCATGTTACCAAGAAAACTTTTCTGTCCTGGAAACATAAAGCTCCAGCTTCCTGTCTGACTGTTCCACAGCGTTGACACTGGAGACTCCTTCCCTCACTGTCACATCAACACATTTCTCCTGACAGGAAACTTCACCATGTAAACTGTGATTTAAATCCGTTTGTGCGGAGCGTCTGCTCTCCGAGTTCCTGTGAACGAGCTGTGGATACAGGATCACTTCCATAGTGTTTTACTGAACTCATTAACGTAAACCTGTGATGTGCGGCTGCACTACTGTCAGAGCTGCTGTTGTAGAGAATTAATCAATGCCTTCCCTTCTGACCAATCAGAGTCCGGGATTCAGCAGCATGTTTCCATCAGCGTTTGGATTTTACAAACTCAGAATTCTGTTCTGTTTAATAATCTTCTGGATCCTCTCGCTTAGGAAATTCTCTTGAGTATCAGGTCATGGTGTGTGATTTGAGCTGCAGCTCAGGGAGGGAGGCGAGAGAGAGAGAGAGAGAGAGAGAGACCAACACACACACGGTGAGAGACGGGGAGGATTAAAGAGAAGTGAACAGATTTATCAGGATATGTGAACCTGCTGCTCAGGAATGTTTCAGCTCTTAGCAGGACAGAAATCTGAGATTCAAAGGTCGTTGGCTTTAAAATAAAAGGTGTAGATGTGCGGTTATAACTTTTTGTCTTGGTTATAAAATGTTCAGATGATCAACACTGGTTGCTTGGAAACTGCAGTGAGATTTGATGAGCGTGGATTAGTTTACGATCAGAGGAAAAGATGGAACTCCTAATTTAAGATCACAATTCACCAGAGGTGGACAAAGAACCCAACTTCATTACTTAAGTCAAAGTCCAGATCCCACTGGTCAAATGTTGCTCCAATACAAGTGAAAGTTGGACAGTCAAACTTTTACTTTAAGTTAAAGTACTGCAGTACTTGCTTTTAAAAATAAGTAAAGTACGTTTTCTGTCAACGCATCGTTGTATTATTAACACAACGCTTAAAACCTAATGCCTCTGAAACAACCGACTGGATTTACTGACTAACTTGTAGAACAAACACCTGGTAGAACATTACAACATGAGACAACTGAACTGAAAACTTTATTTTTTAATTGTAACGCTCCTCCCCAACCCCCAAAGCAGCATGGTACGGTTCTGACCCGGCTCTGGCAGTGTGTGCACATGTAGATTAGATTAGATAAAATTTTACTGATCCCTTTGGGAGGGTTCCCTCAGGGAAATTAAGATTCCAGCAGCATCATTACAGATAAACAGGGAAAAGAAATAGAGGAAAACTTCGAGATAAGTTAAAATAAATTAAGTATTTACATATACAAATATAAAAAGAATAAGATATGGGGAAGAGAGGGAGGGGGAGAGAGGGGGAAGGAGGGAAAGAAGAAAAAAGGGGGGAGAGAACGGGGCGGCGGCAGGAGAGATATTGCACTTTATATTGCAATTAGCAATTTTTGTGAAATTGTATGTGACCCCTGTGTAGCCTCATCCATGGTAGGTGGCGCCATCTGGTGAACAACTCTTGTTAGTATATGTCTTTAGAGTCTTCTGGGTGAGTTTCAGTGAAAATGTCCCAGCAGTTTATGAAGAGTACAGTAGCGTTTAATGTGACAAGTCACCCAAAAATTTCAGACGCCCATAAAATCATAAATATGATAGGTAGCGCCACCATCTTGACAATTTTTATGTGACCCACCTGGGGAACACTGTATGTGAGTTTGGTTGAAATCTGATCAATCCTGTAGGAGGAGTAGCAATTTTTTAAATTGTGGACGGACAATGGCTGGATGACATGTGATTGCATAAGTTCATCCGGCCTCGTCTGCAGCAGGATGAGCTAATAAAAATGTCACCAAAGCATCCCTTTTACTTAAAACACAGTTTTTTTTATTGAATAACTCTTTCACAAATATCCTAAAAATGGTAATTTTGTTTTAAAGAAGTTTCATCTATGTGAATAATAATAATAATAATAATAATAATAAATCCCCCATATTGACAGTTCAAAAGTATTCCAATTATGCGGAAACATAATTGCTAAAATGCCTGTGCCAGCTATGACCACTAAATGCCACTATTCATAATTTTTTTAATCGTTTCTTATTTTCATGCAAGTATACAACTAAATATTCTCATGACCACCTAATGACCATTACATTTTCAGATGGTGGTGCTCAGATTTTTCATCATTTGTATCAGTTGTCATGTAGGTCATTCATCTAATTTCCCCTGGTGCATCATAAAAGTCCGAGGCTCTGATTTACTACGACCCCAAATCAAGTGTGCTAATTTGGTCGTCCAAACTGATAAATTGTGCATATAGTCAGTGGGCATCTTGTGGATGATTTAGAAAGATGAGCTGCATATAGTTAGAAATGGTAAAGACTGGATATATGAAGAGGAACTAAAGAATAATTTGCATAATAAAATGCTTTCAATATATTAGCATATAAAATGAAATTTTTAAAAAAGTGCCTTGAAGGAGTATAGAGCATTTCAAAAGTGTTGATAAAGTTTAGAAAAAGTCATTCCTCTATGGAAGCCTATTTCCTCCACTTGAAGGAATAATACATTTATTGACAAAGTCATGAATGTTTCATGAAATTTTGATAGTCATATTGGCTGGAAATGCCTTGTTATCATGACTTTGCATTACTGTGAAAAATATAATATGTTGGTAAAATATGTATTTGTGGAAATAACTACTTATGGCTTATATTCAGAGTTGACTTCTTTAGCTCAAAACATGCACAGTATTTATATAGAGAAAGTTCCTTGTATTCAGAGTTTGGGTTACTTGGCGGTTTGTTGATTTTCTGAACTCCCAATTTAAGCTAAGGTGACCAGTGCAAACTGTGGCTGGGGGTACCATGGCCATTCCAGCAGATTTTGGAGGTGATCCATCTCATAAATTTGGGCAGAGTAAAGATGCAAATTAAGTCATGGTAGCCATGACGGTAGCAAAGGAAGACGCCAATAAACCAATGGCGGTAGTGACGTATGGCCTTGCAGCAATGATGGCAGTGTGCAGGGTTTTCATGGCTGCAGTATGGCATAGTCACGGCAATATGAAATAAGCCATACCCCCTAGGCAAACTTTTCACTTTCTGCACAATGCTGTTCCATGAACATTTTGAGCTTCATGGTTGCTACGGAATGCTACTGTAACCCCCAGTAGCCCATGTAAAACTAAGGTCTCACATGCCTGGAATCACTTCACGGTAGACGCCAGTTGATGATTTTGAGCCTTCTGGGCATCAACTGGCACACGTTCCAGACCCTTCCATTGGAATATGTAAGAGCTACAGAACTACCTTGACAACTGGGAGGGCGTGGCTTCCATCCCTGGAAAGTTTTGTCATGTTGAAAATTGCAGTGGGTCAAGCGCCGAATGAATTCATTTATTGCAACAATGAAGGCATCCTTGAGCATCCTTAAGGGATACATGAGGCTTATTAAATTACCTGCATGTAGTTTATGCCTCTAAACTTATCAGATATTTCCTGATTAGAAGCATCTAGGTTGTTTATTTATTTATAAACAAATATAACTATGGATGGCATGGTGGTGTAGTGGTTAGCGCTGTCGCCTCACAGCAAGAAGGTCCAGGTTTGAGCCCCGTGGCCAACAAAGGCCTTTCTGTGCAGAGTTTGCATGTTCTCCCCGTGTCCACGTGGGTTTGCTCCGGTTTCCCCCACAGTCCAAAGACATGCAGGTTAGGTTAACTGGTGACTCTAAATTGA
>JANZLB010000002.1:60763514-60777783 GCA_026167865.1 Notarius quadriscutis | reverse complement strand
ACCGGCTTGGAGGAATTTTAGCCCGTTCCTCCGTACAGAACAGCTTCAACTCTGGGATGTTGGTGGGTTTCCTCACAGCTAGTAAGCAAACTTAAATGTTGCTTTAAATTAACTAGCTAATTGTAACCATGGCAACAATCTCCAAACATGAATATAAAAATTTGTGCATATGGCATGCCACATCTGTAAAAAATGTTCTTCAGGTAGAGTAACATTCCTGTCCACTGTGTTCCTCACGCTGTCACGTTGAAGGTAATTATTGGATGGCATGTGTGTGACACACACATATACACAGTCATATATATACTCATATTTACATACACACAATTGTGTATCACACAAGAAAAGTCGAGTGTAATTTAGACACACCCCTGTTTCAGACAAGCTCCGCCCTCTCATTCTGAACTCTCACATAACTTCTGAACAATGCTTAAGTTTGTAGTTAAACCTGAGGGTTGTATATTGATGCCAGTATGAAACCCCACTGCTCACTTAACTTAACTCTACATAGTGCACATGAATATCCGGAGAAGGGAGTAGGGAATAGGGAGGAATTTGTGACACAGGTGTCAGATCTCATCGCACTCATTTAATTCACTTGTTGCAGTGAAGTGTGAGTGATTTCACTGCATCTGCTCCTCTACACACTCATGAATATAAACAATCTGAGTGAGTCCTCCTCTGAGACCATGTCACTCCCGCCGTGTGTGTGCTCCCTGGGGACACATTTCTGCTGCTTGATAATTGATATGGCAACAGTGTCTGACTGCGTGGTCTGAATTCCCCAAACGTCTGTGGCAGCAGGTGGAACACACACACACACACACACACACACAGAGCACTCTTTAATCTCTGTCACGGTTAACACAGTGTGTGTGTGTGTGTGTGTGTGTGTGGGTGGGTGGGTGTGTGTGGTATGACATCCTTGGGCAGTGTGTAACCCTCTTTAGCCCCTTTGTTCCTTTGACAGCTCTCCTGAGAGTGACTGAAGTGGTGTGTGTGTGTGTGTGTGTGTGTGTGTGCACGTGCCAAGCGTGTGTGTGTCAGAAAGAAAAAAGATCAAGAGAGGGGAATAATTAGAGAAAGTGAAAGTAATAAAAGAGGCAGGATGGAAGGAATGACCAAAAGAACATACAGAAAGAGAGTTGAGTGCGTGATTATCATGAGTGTGTGTTAGGATTCATAGGCTAGTTAATGACTGTTGCTAATGATTGTGTAGCCATTAGAGAGAGTCTTTCAGAGAGAGTAAGCATGGAGACAAGACGGAACCATCAGGAACGTCAATGTTTCCCCCAAATGTGTTGGTAGATTAATAATGAAACACACTTGTATGGCTAAAATGACCAAATTACATTTCATCTAGCTAGGATGCAGCTAAATATACACATAGTAAAGACACAGTAAGAGTAGAAGCATGACAGAACAATCCAGCACATCAATGTTTCCCTCAGATGTGTTGGTAGATTAACAATGAAAGGTACTTGTGTGGCTAAAATAACCAAATTACATTTCGTCTAGCTAACATGCAGCTAAATACACACATAGTAAAGACATATTCAGAGTAGAAACATGACGGAACAATCCAGAACGTAAACATTTCCCTCAGATGTGTTGTAAAATTAATAAGGAAAGGTACTTGGGTGAGTAAAATGATCACATTACATTTCATTTAGTTAGCATGCAGCTAAATACACATATAGTAAAGACACAGTGAGAGTACAAACATGCCAGAACAATCCAGAATATCAATGTTTCCCTCAGATGTGTTGGTAGATTTATAATGAAACACACTTGTGTGGCTAAAATGACCAAATTACATTTCATCTAGCTAACATGCAGCTAAATACACACATGGTAAAGACACAGTGAGCGTAGAAAAATGACAGAACAATCCAGAACATCAACGTTTCCCTCAGATGTGTTGGTAGATTAAAAATGAACAGCACTTGTGTAGCTAAAATAACCAAATTACATTTCATCTAACTAGCATGCAGCTAAATACGCACATAGTGAAGACACAGTAAGAGAAGAAGCATGACAGAACAATCCAGGACATCAATGTTTCCCTCAGATGTGTTGGTAGATTAATAGTTAAAAGTACTTGTGTTGCTAAAATGATCAAATTAAATTTCATCTAGCTAACATGCAGCTTATTACACACATGGTGAAGACACAGTGAGAGTAGAAAAATGACAGAACAATCCAGAACATCAATGTTTCCCTCAGATGTGTTGTAAAATTAATAATGAAAGCTACTTATGTAGCTAAAATAACCTGATTTCAATTCATGCTTCTGTTAACTAACTTCCGCTAATATTCCATGACGTAGCTAGCGTGCTATCTTAGCTAGCTGAGGTAGCGTGACAATGAGGATCTGCTGCACTGTTGCTTATTAAATGTCAATGAATTATCAGTATAA
Organism: Notarius quadriscutis; assembly: GCA_026167865.1. Taxonomy (NCBI): domain Eukaryota; kingdom Metazoa; phylum Chordata; class Actinopteri; order Siluriformes; family Ariidae; genus Notarius; species Notarius quadriscutis. The sequence continues at coordinate 60,775,364 of JANZLB010000002.1, read as the reverse complement.
ATGAAAATGAAATCTGATTAATGAAGCACGAAGTCAATAACAGTGACACAGGCAGTCGTTTATTCACTTCTCAAAATGGCCGCTGCTGTACAGTGTGATGTCACATGGGAACACGGATAATGAAACGTACTCTGACATCCATTTACTCATATCAAGTTAAACAAACTGTCGTTTAGACAAAAACTTTGAGCAAGTGTTTGTAGATTTAAGTGATGAGACGTAGAACTTTCTGAATAAGAAATATAATAAACATTTTAATAAAAACTCCAGTAAAAGACATACAGAGTTTATTTGGCCATCAATCACAGAAAACAGTCTGTCAAGTGTTAGTTAATGTTGTGTGTATACTCAGCTAGTGTGTGTGTGTTTTCTCTCACTTGAGTGATATATGACTTATGAGAAATGCAGTATGCAGAGTGTGTGTGTGTGTGTGTGTGTGTGTGTGTGTGTGCAGTTGCTCACACAGGAAAGGCAGAGTGGCGTGTGGTGTGAGGGGTTGAGAGCAGTCAGTACCATGTGTGTGTGTGTGTGTGTGTGTGTGCGAAGGGGGCGTTTTGTCTGTCAGCCTCATCTATTATCTTTATAACAACCTCAATCCCACAGCCCTGCTGAGACGGCACACTAACCTATTGATCACGCTTTCAGACCACACACACACACAAAGTCTCATATACATATGCATAAGTGTCTTGTATGAAGACACATTCTCTTAGGTGATAATACTCATCATGTTTTCTTGTGGAATAATAACAATAATGTTTGTTTGTTTGTTTGTTTGTTTGCACAGCACGACTCATCTATTTCATATCCATTTTAAAGTGGTTCACAAAATGACAAATAATGATACAATATGTTCAAATTAATAATAGCAATAAAAAATGTTGTGTAAATAATACATTATATTGAAGGAAATTTTGAATCTCGATAAAAAAGATTAAAATTTTTAAATATTTAAAAATTTGCCATTAGTGACAAAGCAACATTGAGTTTTCCTCAAATTTATGCAAATTAATTATGATGTGTCCTAATTTGCATAACCCTCATTCTGAATTTCTTACAATGCTGACGTATGTTTTATACAAGAAGTAATGTGCATATAATATATATAGTGAACTATAGATAATTTGGCTCGTCCCATTCTATTGGTATTTTTAAAAATAACCTGGACAGGCCATGCCCACAAGTGATAACAGTAGCTGAGATGAGATTTGTTTTATAAAAATTAAAAATTAAAATCACAGATTCTCTGTTTGTTTGCATATTTCATAAACAGTCAATTCTTGAAGTTGATGTGTTGGAAACAGGAAAAATGTGCAAGTGTGATGGACAGACAATTGGGTCAGAGCATCTCCAAAACAGCAGGTCTTGTGGGGTGTTCCTGGTATGCAGTGGTTAGTACCTAACAAAAATGGTCCAAGGAAGGACAACTGGTGAACCAGGTCATGGACGCCCAAGGGTCAATGATATGTATGGGGGGCGAAAGCGAGCCTGTCTGGTCCAAATCCACAGAGAGCAACTGTAGCACAACCTGCTGAAAAAGTTAATGCTGGCTCTGATAGAAAGGAGTCAGAACATACAGTGTCTCACTGCATATGAAGCTGCAGACCAGACAGAGCAACAATGCTGACTCCTGTCCACCACTGAAAGACCTACAACAGGCATCAGAAGTGGACCATTGTGCAATGAAAGAAGGTGGCCTGGTCTGATGAACCACATTTTCTTTTCCATCATGTGAATGGCTGGCTGTGTGTGCATCACTTACCTGGGGAAGAGATGGCACCAGGATGCAATATGGAAAGAAGGAAAGTTGGTGGAAGCAGTATGATGCTCTGGACAATGTTCTGCTGGGAAACCTTGGGTCCCGGTGTTCATGTGGATGTTATTTTGACACGTAGCACCAACCTAAACACTGTTACAGACCAAGTTCACCCCTTCATGGCAAAAGTACTCCCTAATATCAGTGGCCTCTTTCAGCCATGATGATGCTCCCTGGGACACTGCAGGAACTGTTCAGGAACATGACAAAGAGTTCAAAGTTCTCTTGAACTTGGCCTCCAAATTCCTCAGATCTCAATCCGATCAGCGTCTGTGGGATGTTCTGGACAAACAAGTGCGATCCATGGAGGCCCCACCCGCAACTTACTTAAAGGACTTAAAGGATCTGCTGCTAACGTCTTGGTGTCAGATCCCATAGCACACCTTCAGAGGTCTCATGGAGTCCAGGCCTTGAGGCTCGGCGCTGTTTTGATGGCATGAGGAGAACCTACACAATATTTGGCAAGTGGATTTATTGTTTAATGAAACCACAAATAAAATCTATTTCATTCTGAATAAATCTGCAACAAATAAACCATGACTAAAACATTCTGCCTCAGTAGAATTAATATGAATATTTTAATCACACACACACAACAAATTAAGTTCTTTCATTTCTATCTCAATGGTTTTAAATGATTAAAGCTTTCATTCTGGAGGGAAAACTTTATTTTAATTTCTATCCCTACATCATTAATGATCCATACGCTGATTTTAATTAATATACATTCATTTAAATATTTTGGGAGAATTAAACTGAAATTAAAAATATGACTGCTGAAGCGTACATTGGATTCTCTCTCTCTCTATCCATCTATCTTTTTCTCTCTCGCTCAGAGCTAAATTCAGTTTGCTAACCCTTTGTTTTGCAGTTAGCATGCTAATTTGTGTAATCTTATCAAAACAATTTGTTTAAGAGTTTTTGTGTAATTAGCTGTTGTTAATTAGCTTTACGTATAGCATTTACTGTACCTGCATTTCTTGGTTCTTTGGGATTTTAACATCAGTGAAGCAACAATTGACAGCAAAATGACTGCTGACAAACTTTACATTTAAATATGATGATGGACAGAAAAAGTAGCATTACTGTAATACTTTTATTTATAATAAATTAATTTGTAAATTGTATTAATTATAAATTAATTTGTAACATTTGCTGCTATATCTAATCATCTCAATCTGATCTAAGAGTTGCATTTTGCTTGAGCCAGACAAAGATCTCTGACAAAATAATTTCAATATAAAGTTAGTTTTTGTAGATTATTTTAGCTTGAAAGATTTTTTCTAGTTCATAAACCTGTTCATTCCATTTTTTATCCATTTATAGTTACATTAATTGTGCAAAGCGAGTTTCATTTACGTTTCAGTAGCTATAAACAGTCGTGCCCTCACTAGCTTTTCTTTTTTTTTTTTCAGCTTCTGTAGACTACTCTGTCTGGAAGCTTTCCCTCTGACTGACGCAAATCGCTGATACTGGAGACTCCTTCCATAAATATTGCAATTACAAACAATTACACACGATTTTTAATCCGATTGCATGGAACATTTAATCTACACGTCCCTGTGAATGAAACGATAAAGTATAATGCAGATAATCCTGTGATGTGCAGCTTCACTACTGTCAGAGCTGCTGTTATAGAAAATTAATCAGCGCCTTCCTTTCTGACCAATCAGAGTCCAGGATTCAGCAGTGCTGCGGTATTAATACTCAGATGATTAGAATCGTATTGTTGGAAAGAACATGAAGGCAGGCAGCGTCTCATTTTGTTTTTGAGGGTTGAGGGGCCGAGTTGCATGCAGCCATCTGCTCCTCAGTGCAGGTTAAATCTCAATAATTTCACTGGGATTATGGTGGGTGAGTAATCCTGCTCTCCTCAGGGTCTGGGAGAGATTAGTGCAGGATTAGCTCCCTCCCCCTTCTAATGAACTTTATTAAAACACAATCGGCTTTCAGAGTAGACACTTCGCTCGCACACTTGGAAGTGGGGATGAGGAAGGGGATGAGAGCGGTTTGAAGTGCACTAGATTGCATGCGCCCCTGAAGGATGCTTGATCATGAGCTTTTCAGAAGGAATCAGAACGTCAGCAGCTGCTCGAGCTCTTAGAGAGATGAGTTCATGGGAAGTGATCAGATCCAAACGCTACAAGAATTCACACACACACACACACACACACACATGCAGCATACAGAGAAAGTGCTCTGTAAATTAAACACAGCCCAGTGTGTGTGTGTGTGTGGGGGGGCTCGACAGGTGGCACACTTCCCTTGAAGCAGAATAACACGTTGCAGTGTGTGTGTGTGAATTAAATAAAAGAGGAGAAAGGTTAATATATGATATGCTTATCAGATCTCATCTCACTCACTAACACCCAAAACAGGGTTAATTTAATCTCATTTTAACACACACACATTCATTTGTGCATGACTACTACAATGGCATGGGCAGCACAGTGGTGTAGTGATTAGCACTGTCGCTTAACAGCAAGAAGGTTCTGAGTTTGAGCCCAGTGGCTGACAGGGGCCTTTCTGTGCGGAGTTTGCATGTTCTCCCTGTGTCTGTGTGGGTTTCCTCCGGGTGATCCAGTTTCCCCCACAGTCCAAAGACATGTGGTTAGGTTAACATGGAGCAGCCATGGCCTGAGGTTGGGCTGAAGTGCCCTTGAGCGAGGCACCTAACCCCCACCTGCTCCCTGGGCGCTGTAGCATAGCTGCCCACTGCTCTGGGTGTGTATGTGAATGTGTGTGTCCACTGCTTCAGATGGGTTTAATGCAGAGAGGAATTTCAATGTGCTTGAGTCTTCTTGACTGTGTGTGTGTGTGTGTGTATCCAGTGTTTTCTCCACAGAAAGAAAGAAAGAGAGAGAGAGATCATAGTGAGTGTGTTAATGTGTTTATAGTGAGTGTGTTGGTGTGATATACAGTTCAGTTCTACTGAGTGTGAATTGAATCGAAGCTGTTGATTGGTCAGTTGCTATGACACACATTATCTATCTATCTATCTATCTATCTATCTATCTATCTATCTGTATGTATGTATGTATGTCTACACTATATGGCCAAAAGTATGTGCACCCCTCACCATTAGACATGACCATATGTGTTTCTTCCCCAAATTGTTTCCACAATTTTTGAAGCACACAGTTGTACAGAACGTCTCTGTATTTTGTAGCATTACACTTTCCCTTCACTGGAACTAACAGGTCCAAACCTGTTCCAGCATGATGATGACGATGCCCTTATGCACAAAACGAGCTCCATGAAGACATGGTGTGTGAAGGTTGGAGTGAAGAACTCAAGTGTCCTGCAGAGCCCTGACTGAACTTAACCCCACTGAGCACCTTTGGGATGAACTGGAACTGGAGCCTCCTCAACCTCAACATCAGAACATCAGATCTCACTAATGCTCTTGTTGCTGAATGAACACAAATCCCCACAGCCACGTCCCAGAATCTAGTGCAAAGCCTTCCCAGAAGAGAAGAGAAGAGGAGAGAAGAGTGGAGCCATATTATAAAAGTAAAGGGGAATAACTCTGGAATATGACGTTCAACAAAGACGTATGAGTGTGATGGTCAGGGGTGCACATTGACCATGCAGTCTATTTATTTGTCTGTTTGTCTGTCTGTATTTCTATTTGTTCAACAGTTTATTTGTTTGTTTAATGTTGTACGGTGTGTGTGTGTGTGTTCAGGCGGTTTTGTTTCTTTAGACAATGTACACTTCCCCTAATCCCCTGAGTGGACAGGAGCTGTCAGGAGACGTTCCCTAGTCCCTAATAGAATTTACTGCCAAGTGCAATTTAATTTTCTCTCCGGGTTTGCTCTCGTCCTCCTCTCTTGTTTTGTGAGGAAAAAGGGAGCATTATTCTGTTCTCCCTCTGTGTCTCTCTGTGGAGGGATGTCTTTGTCTCTCTGTCTCTCTGTTCTACAGCTGGAAGAGATGGACAGACCTGCTGCGTTCATGGAGTGAAGAAGAGCTCTCACCTGAGGACACAGGTAACACCACTGAGACATCCATATTTACCTTACACCTCTCTCTCTCTCTCTCTCTCTCTCTCTGTCTGCTGTTGTAATAATAATAATAATAATAATATCAAATTAAATGGAATTTATCGTGTGTGTGTGTGTGTACTTGATTTTAATTCCACGAGCAAGTTATTCATTCAAAATGAAATTTAAAAAGTGGAATTAATCGGATGCGATTGTTTTGCATTTAATTATTTAATTGACACCGTTCTGATTGAGCCGGTTAATTACAAGATGACGTCATCGACGGTCGTTTAACAAACGCTTCTGAACGATTTGCTGCTCTGCTCACGCTCTGTGTATGTGAGTGTGTGTGAGTGAGTATGTGAGTGTGTGTGTGTTAGAAGGAAGAAAAAAGGCTCATTGTCTCTGAACTTGACCATCAGCGTAATGAAATAATCTCAGTCATCTAAATGAAAATGTGGGGCGCGTGCGGAGGTGAGGGGCGGGGTTAGGGGTGAGGGGACAGGGGTCAGGGTTTAATGTTGGGGTCAGTGAAGTGTAATGAAATATGGCGTCGCAGTGAGTTTCTCCCCTTCCGCCTCATCAGCGCGCGCGCCTGTCTGTCTGATACACACACATCATCGGACTGATCAGACTGAACTCCAGTTAATTCATGCAGCAGATATATTTATTCAGGAATGAATAGATTTACATTCTATTAGGCTCAAAGGATTTACACTCATCTTTCTTCTTCTTCTGCTTATTATTATTATTATTATTATTATTATTATTATTATTATTATTATTTAAAATGTTCTCTGATCGCTGACACTCAGTTTACTTGCAGGTTATTTTCGATCACATTACAGGATTATTATTGTATTTTTTTATTTAAATGTATAAAATTTATATAAATAAGCCTGTAGTAGGCTGTCGCTAATTAATACACCAGGAAATAAATAAATAAATAACATGTATTTGTTTGTTTATTTGTTTACACATTGTAACTATAAAGAGTACTTCAATTATTACTATCCTAATTTGTATAATAATAATAATAATAATAATAATAATAATAATAGCAAATGTGAGTGTGAATGGTTGTGTGTCTCTGTGTGTCAGGCCTGTGATGTCCAGGGTGTACCCCGCCTCTCACCCATAGTCAGATGGGATAGGCTCCAGCTCACCCGTGACCCTGTACAGGATAAGCGGCTACAGATAATGGATGGATGGATGGATGGATGGATAATTGCATTGAGTTAAGCATCATTTCTAATTTTCCAATGAAAAGGAAATAACTAACTCTCCTATTCAAGAGGTTTTGATTTTTCACTCTCAGACACAAAAGGTACTAAACTAAACAGTACTTTTCCTTGTCTCCCAGTGGTACTTTATAGTGTGTACCTTTTGTGTGCTGCTTATCTTTCAGCTCTACACCTGGATCACACAGGTGACCTGAAAAAGAAGATCTGATGTGTATTTGCTGATCTTATAGCGTGCAACATTAAAGGTTTATTACATCTACATGGTACCACAATGGACATGGAAATGTTCTGTTTAGTACCCTTTCTTCAGAGAGTGTCTGGACAACTGCTATAGATATAGCTGTTCTACATGATTTTATTATTATTTTTATTATTTAAACCAAACAATGTTATGTCACAGAGCAATAATTTATGATGCATATGTGTATTTAAGTGACATTATGCATGATGTACTGTGTGTGTGTGTGTGTGTGTGTAATATTGTCAGCTACAGCATGCCTTTATTTCTGATGTGTTGATGTACAACGCAAAATGCTCCCTAATGGAAAAATCACACCTTTTGTTTGTGTTCCTGTGAGTAATGTGTAAAAAAAAAACTGTGAAGGTGCTTTTGACCATGTGATGCCCTGAAACTTTACATCACATGTTAATTGATATGCATAATAGGCTGTGATCACGTGTGAACCACGTAACCTATATGTAAGCATTAACATGAAAATAAAATTTAAAAAGAAGAATGAAGTGGACAAGAATCAGATGATGTTGATGGCAGTGATGACGATGATGATGATGATGATGCTTTCTATCTCAGTACCTTGTTCTTCTTGTTGTCCTTGAAGGAAATGGGAAGTGAAGCTTGAGTTCATCTCACCTGAACTCGGAGCTCCACTGGGATTTTCTCCTGCTTCAGTGGATGAAATGAGCTCTGTCACTGACACACACACACACACACACACACACACACACACACATTCTTGCACTTCTATCTTTGTGGGGACTCTCACTGACATAATACATTCCCAAGCCCCTTAGCCTAACATTAACCATCACAACTAAATGCCTAACCCCACCCCTTACACTAACCCTAACCTAAACCTCATTCTGATCTGAACCCTCAAACAGCCCTTTGAAGAAGTGAGGACCAAAGAAAATGTCCTCACTTCCAAAAAAATGTCCTAAATCTGTTGGTAAAAACCGTGTTCCAGTCCTCAGTATGTAGCAAGCACACACACACACACACACACACAGCTTGGACTTTAAGCATCTTTCCAGTTGATGGTTTTCTTGTAAGAACATTTTGATTCATTATTTTGTTGCATTTCTTCATCAATAGACCAAAAAGAGGAGATAAACTGTAGAAACACCAAATAAAGAAATAAAGTCCTTTAACCCAATGTTTTCAGGGTTTTTTTGGAAATATGTATTGAATAGAGACTCGGTTTGGTGTTGAACCTGTTTAGCAGTGTGAGTATTAATATTTGTAGGCTTTTAACATAAAAAAAATAAATGATTAATGAGTTAATTCACCTCAGAAACACACTCAGAAATTAGACACACAATGTTTAGAGAAGAAATTGATTTTTTTTTTGGTCAATCAGAGACACCATGCAGCATCACAAAGCAGTTGATAGGAATGACAGCATTGAGGGAGTTATCTGGTATATTTAGCTAAACGGAATGACCAGTTGCTAAATTATTTACTCTTTATGATCATATGACAATAATAAGTGATTATTGAGGGTAAAATGATGCTAATCTAATGCTAATCCCTCCCCAACACAAAGAAAACTGAACCATCTCAATCCAAAGTAAACTGGTTTAACCTGCAGCGAAGGAAAAGATCGGTTTATCGTATAAAAACGATAAGATGATATAATGGATTAACAGGTTTTTTGTTTTATGAATATTAAAATAGAAATGACTGGTGAATACACACAGGATCAGGGGTGCCAGAAAAAATGAATAATTACTCATCCTGTATCATGATTAGCTGACTAATGAAGTGTTTTATATGAGTAATCTGTGTTAGTGATGATAAATCTCCACAGATTTGCTTATAGAAGTGAATTTATTTTAAATACATAACAGAAGATGTGAGGAAATATGCTAACAGGCGAACATTTGGATTCAGGTTGCTAATCAGGATGCTAACAGTAGGCTAACCTCGATGCTTGAAGGACGCTTTGTTTCAAAAGGATTTAAACAGAAATAAATACAAACAATTTTTAAACCGTGGACGATAACATGGTGTTAATTTGAAGCGTGTTAACAAGTGCGAGCTGATAAAACTCCGAGTTCTTCTTTTACGCAACGGCCGCCTGTATTTATAGCAGCCGAGGGCTCCACTGGGACGCTTTCGTCACTTCCTGTGCGCTCTGATTGGTCAGTGCGGTGCCCCTGCAACGTGAATGAATCAAAGCACTGCGAGTTTGTGTGCGTGTGAGCGCGCGCGCGTGCGTGCGTATGTGTGCGCGCAGAGAGAGAAATAAAGAGAGAGAGAGAGAGAGAGAGAGAGAAAGGAGGAAAAGAGGAAAAGAGACGCGGCCTTTACATCTCACTCCTTCCATTTTGATTTTTTAGAATTTTTTTTCTTGCCTGGAGAGCTCCGAGCACAGACACGCGCATGAATGTGAATGTGTGAGCGTGTGCATGTGCGTGTGCGCGCGTGTGCGCGTGCATGTGAGAGAGAGCGAGAGTGTTTTTATCAGAGCGGATGAAAATGATGCAAAGCACCGCCGTGTTGCCCAGCGCGAGCGCCGTGAAGCCCGACATGCTCGTCCCACTGCAGCGTAAGATCTCTTCTTCATCCTCTTCACACTGCTCTGAGTTTCATGATGATGATGATGATGATGATGCAGCAATATTGTTTTTACATTTTTTTTATATGTGCAGTAATCTGGAGTATCTTGATGGAGCTGAAATGCATAAAAGCATCAGGTCCGACTTTAGCATCGCTTTCTGTTTATCATATTTCATGAGATTGAATCTTTATTTATAGCCTAACTAACACACATTAATGATTCATCTGATGATGATTAACATTCCTTCAAATCAAATATTTTCCATAGTAAAAAAAAAGCACATTGAAATGATCTTAAAATCACACCCAGTCAGATCTCCATGCACTTTTTTTTCGTCCCATCAATTCAATTTTCGCAAATATATAATATCTTGATGAAAACAGCAACACGACTCTGTCTTATTTATATTTTACTTCAAAATAGGGTTAGATTTGGATGATGGTACAGTCTGGTCACCTATCGCACTTACAGATGTGTGCAGATGTGTGGATGCGGACCAGTCTGGCCTGCGTTAATTCACATCTCCATGATCATTTCCTCTTAAAAAAAATCTCATGAACCATATGAATAAATTCCTGATAACTAATTTTTAATTATGTTCTTTAAAAAGTATTGACATTGTAAATTCCATCACACATCCTTGTTCTTCATGATTAGGCCACGACAAACTAGTGCAACCGCATCTTTATTCAAAATAAATAAATAAAACCGGGTTGTATATTTTATGGACTACTGTATATTTTTCATTCCTCATGCTGATGTTTGCGTTTTATTTCTCCGAATCCGATCTCATTAAAGTGGTTTTAATCCTGTTATCCAGCTCCGGAGAGATTAGAGCTGAGTTTAGTGCCGTGTCTGAGCTCCGGCTCTGTAAATCCAAACCCTTATTCAATTAAATTAAATGAAATAAATTGCCTCTTTATCTTCACATCTGCTCGTCTGTTCAGTTCATCTGCTCTCCATAATCAGATCGAAGTCAGGGAGATAAATGTGGGTGAAAATCTACACAGCTGCACATTTACACATTTCAGGATTCACGCGCTTTTTTTTTTATTCTTTTAATTTTTTTTATTAAATATAATTCATGAACACGTGGCTGATGAAGTGCTTTATTTAAATGCTCCTACATGCAGTAGGTTAATGTTGGAGAAATAAATAATCAGTAAACAGATAATTCCTGATTTTATTCTTAATTTGTTTCGTGTATTATTATTATTATTATTATTATTATTATTATTATTATTATTATTATTATTATTATTATTATCTTAAATATAATTTTATTGTTTCCTGTTAGTCAAAACATCATCACTGGGGAACATTTCACTTCCAAAACTATATACAGGATGCAACACACTGCTCCTGTCCCAACTTTATTGAAACATGTTGCTGGAATTAAATTAAAAAAAAAACAGCATATATTTTTCAAGTTTAAAAAAATGACATTATGTCTGCACTATTTCCAATTAAATATGGGGTTTCCATGTTTTGCAAATCAACACATTCTGTTTTATTTATATTTTACACGGCATCCCAACTTTTTCTGGGATGTGAACGCGGTTGTATTGCAGGGGATCTCCTTAAAAAATCGGAATAAATTCCGGCTTCAGGAATCAATAACGTCATAACATCCATTTTATTCTCACCCCGATGGGTCTGCTAAATACAGAGCAATTGATGTGTGCTGCATCGTGCATGACCCTGTGTGTGTGTGTGTGTGTGTGTGTGTGTTTATATGGAGCGGTTATACTGAAGGGCTTGATGGAGATGGACTGAGCTGTGTCAAGACAAAACCCCCGAACTGAACCCTGCGTGGGGTTTTTTCAGTGCAGTTTCAGAGGGTTTTGTAACTTGTCAGTGTTTATCATTTCTAAATCACTTTCTCTGGTTCACACATTCCATCTTGGAATGATGAAGAGAGAAGAGAAGAGAAACCTTTATTCGTCACATGCACACTTCAAGCACAGTGAAATTCATCCTCTGCATTTAACCCATCTGAAGCA
>JANZLB010000002.1:60688300-60700188 GCA_026167865.1 Notarius quadriscutis | reverse complement strand
CCTCGCCGGCCACGGGGCTCGAACCCGGACCTTCTTGCTGTGAGGCGACAGCGCTAACCACTACACCACCATGCTGCCCAATGCAGAAGTCATAAAATAGAAATCTATAACAAAGTTTATATGAAACAAATAAGGGGGCTAAGACTTGTACAGTAGATCATCTCGTTTCTTCATTGAGGATTTATTACAAAGTTAGTGAGACTAGATTTTCGTAATTCCAGCTTTCCAGAAAGTACTGTATATTAATGCAATGTCTTACTGATTACACAAGCTAAACAGCAATGAAACGCTTTCCTTTTTTGGACACAGGCTCACTCAAACCAGACATTAAAACATCACCTCATCTTTTTCCAGTCTTCACCTGTTTAGTTTGGGTAGGCCTGTGCCCAGTGTACCCTCAGATTCCTGTTCTTAGCTGACAGGAGTGGAACCTGATGCGGTCGTCTGTTGTTGTAGTTCAAATTTCAACCTTCTACGCATGCTGAGATGCTTTTCTGCTCACCATGGTTGTAAAAAAAAAAAAAAAAAAAGGCTATTTGAGTCCTGTCAGCTCACAAAACTGACACAAATTTGATTTTTGATGATTTTTTTTCTTTTCGCACCATTTTGTATAAACTCTCAAGACTGTTGTGTGCGTCTCCCAGGAGATTAGCAGTTTCTAAAACACTCAAACTCGCCCATCTGGCACTAACAACCATGCCACAGTCAACGTGAGATCACATTTTTGCCTCATTCTTATGTTGAAGGATTGAAAAGAAATATATTCCTGTATCACTGGCAAGAATGTGACATCACATGGTGTTATGGCTGTGGTGTGCACGTGTTTCTTTGCTTGTGTTTCTGCCCAGGCACTGCGCGCCTCCTTCGTTACCGCAGAAGCGGGTGATTGAACGCACCAGTTTTTAAATTGCCAGTCAGGACTGCAGGGGTTAAAAGGGCGGCCCAAACCTACCGATGAGGCCAGTGGGCTGGACAAGAGCTTACAGTTTATCTGTGCAGTGTATTGTGCTGGAGCTCTTGTGTGTTGTTGACAGTGTACGGTGTGTTGGCAGTATTTTTGCTGTGTGTTACTCTAACTGTGTCGCGCGCGTGTGCGGAGTGTTTACGGTGTGTGCCGGGGTTGACATTGCTCCCAGTTGGGAGAGTGTTTATTTGTTTGGCAGGTTTTCTTCAGTTTTGGGCCGGTGTTTCATCACCTTTTCTTTGAATTTTCATTTTGACGTATAAAATAAACCTCTCAGTTTATACACCTACTTCCTTGTTTGCGATTCATTTCATTCTTTAGTTTAAACTGTGTTATGTTCTCTACAACCCCCAGACTTTTGATTTTGGGGGACCTAACACATGGATAGTGTTAATGGGAGATTCAGGTGTTATAATGCATTCCATTTGTACTGGGAAACTGGGATTTCCAAATTCCCAGTTGGAAATATCAACTGGAATGCTTTCTGAAGTCGGATTTCTGACTCGGAAAGTTGTTGATGCAGAGAGCAGCCATTTTGGATTTTGAAGTTGGATTTCTGACTGGGTGAGGTTCCGCCAACTTTCCGAGTCAGAAATCCGGCTTCAAAATCCAAGATGGCTGCTCTGTGCATCAACAGTACTGAATGCTATAGTTATATCCAGTTTATTAGCACTTCCATCTTATTTGTGTCTCATTAAATCAGTCATACACATAGTATTGTCCAACGTCTATCTGTGGACATGTTACTATTGTGTTTGTATGTGCAAAATATTGTGTAATGCCTTGCTATCAACTGCTATTGCTAAGAATGGCTAACCTGCCTAGAACTGGTATCGCTATTGGTTTTCCGACTTCTTGTACTGGAGGAAGCCATGGCCTAAAGGTTAGAGAAGCAGCCTTTGGACCAAAAAGTCACTGGTTTGATTCCCTGGACCAACAGGAATGGCTGAAATGCCCTTGAGCAAGGCACCTAACCAACTGTTGTACTTTGCTCTGGATAAGAGTGTAAATGCATGTAATATAGCGTAAAGAAATTTATTCAACTCGGGTGTGACGTCATCCCCAGCTCTGACTTCTATAAATGGTAAATGGGACACAGCATTATATACAACAAGGAACGTTTCTTTCTGAGATGAATAATCAACTAGCTAAGCACAATAATAATTTGATCCGTATTACATGCTTGATATTTGGATGGATTTCAGAAATGGCTTAGTTGACTGCAGCAGGGAACAACAACGGTGACAACAAAGCTGTGAATCTTAAAATAATATGCAAAAAAATACATGAACACAAAGTGTGGGTGTGATCGTTAATGTTATGCACAGGTGATGTAGTAGTGGACTTGTACAGTTATTTATTGAGTAACTATTGTTCATGCTTTTTGTTCACACCACCTGCTGCACAAGGCACATCGGTCAAGACGTGATCTGACTGTCAGGATAATGTTTTTTACCGGACAGATTAATTAGCATACACGGATGGCAGACAATATTTTTAGAAATCAGGAGCATGCAGGTATATGGAAATGCGAACAAAACTCAGGAAACAAAATGTCTGCCAAAGCCATCGTATAACTCTCTTGCTACAACATTCCATCTGTTTAAACATTTTGCAAGAATATAAATCCACTACCCAGACTCAATTAAAAGCTTTTATGTGTGATGTAAGGACTGAACATCACATCTCATAGCTGAAACCAACAACTTCCTGACCAGATGTGCTTCATGAGGAACTTTTCTTTTTTTCAGAAAAGTAATCATATATGTAATCAACATATGTGATAAAATCGTATATGTAATAAGTACATATATGTATATAAGTAATCATATATGTTTTGTAGCTTGTGTTTTGGGCAGTCAAAACATAGAACTGGAGCTTTTACTTATCCAGTGGGCTAGCGATGAATTTATGATTGGTCCACCCTGATACATTGCTGAGGTGTTAGTGAGGATACTTTTTTTTTTTTGAGTTATGGATGTGATTATGGAGATTATATAAAATGACAAACCCAAACATTACGAACTCGAAGGGCACTCGGTAGAGTGCATGCCTCTGCCAAACCACATACAGTATTATCAAGATCAAAATCAAATCACTTGAACCTAGAATAATACAAAAGTTGTATACCAAATTTCATCCAAATCCATTTACTACTTTTTGAGCCATGTTGGGAACAGACAAAAAAACAAAAAAAATCCTGGATCTGTATACATATCTGGATCCTGGATCAACAGATATATTCTGAATTGCATCAAAATCTAATCAATTGTTCCTTGGCACATGGCTCACCTTTCCACCAAATTCCATTCAGTACTTTTTGAGTTGCGTTGGGAAAACAAAAAAACAATCCTGGATCTGCATACATATCTGGATCCTGGATCTGCATACATATTTTGAATTGCATCAAAAACTAAATCACTTGTTCCTTGGCCCATGAGTTCCTTGGCCCATTATACCTTTCCATCAAAACTGATCAAATTCCATTCACTACTTTTTGAGTTACATTAGGAAAACACACAAAAAATCCCGAATCCGCATAATATCTGGATCCTGGATCCACGTACATATCTGGATTTGCATCAATATCTAATCAATTGTTCCTTGGCCCATGGCTCACCTTTCCACCAAATTTCATCCAAATCTGTTGAATACTTTTTGAGTTACGTTGGGAAAACACAAAAAAATCCTGGATCCTCATACATATCTGGATCCTGGATCAACACACACATTCCAATTTGCATCAAAATCTACTTAATTGTTCCTTGGCCCATGACTCACCTTTCCACTAAATTTCATCCAAATCCATTCACTACTTTTTGAGTTATGTTGGGAAAAGACAAAAATATAACACCCTCCAACAAAGTTAGTGGAGGTAATAAAGAACGATTTCAGCCCAATTCCAGCCACTGATGACATTAAGTAAAATCAAGTCAAGTCAGTTTATTTGTATTGCGCTTTTAACAACAGACCTTGTGGCAAAGTAGCTTTACAGAAAAATAAAGGCTTTAAACATACAGTATGAACAAATTTTATCCCTAATAAAATTATTTATCCCTGAGCACATGGGTCTGTGGAATGCTCTTGGTGAAACTTACTTCTGCTCTGTTTGGAGGCTCCAGTTGTATTTGATGGGTAAATTGTACATTTGATGGTAAAATTGACAGTTGCATTGAAAGGTCCAGCTGTATTTTATTTCACTCAGAAACACTTAACAGGCTCTGATAATTAAAATAATAAAGTGTTCAATGTGAGCTATATCTAGTCACTCTTGTTGTCTTAAACACTAGTTCTAAAGCAAGCCAGAACCTCAGACATGACTAAAGCAATCACGTAAACACAAAATGACAAACTTTGGTCTGACAAACATTCGATGGATGTGCAGTTTTCTTTTCCAGTTAATCAGTACAACTCAAACCTGTATGAGGTATGACAGTCATGAGTCAACATGGTATCAGCAAGCCTCAGAGATTTGACTACACAAAATGCCCTCTAACCAAATTCAAAACTATTTTCCCTCTATACTGTCAGAAATAGGGGTACAGTAGGAGTCCATTTCTGTCCACCAAGGTACAATCTACACTAATGTATCCGCTGGGACTTATTTTTGGACCTCAAGGTAACTCTGTGTTCCTTTTCAGGGCCAAAAAGGTACATCCATGTTCCCAAGCAGTATATAAAGGGTACAAACAAGTACCTTCGAGGGTACTGATCCAGTGACGAGCCATTGTACCTCTAAAGGGACAATAATGTACTTTATTTTCTGAGATTGTAGATCTCTTACTAGACTTGCATTATTTTGCCAAGATTGGACTTGGCCCAATGTTTAGTTTGTTAACTTTCATACTATGCAGTCCATCTAATCCATCAGCATTTACTGAAAAATACATCAGCAGTAGTATCTGATCAATTCTACTATGATGTCCATCATATTTTGAGTCTTCTATCACAGGTTTTAATTTATTTATTAGTCAATGCAAATTACAAATTGTAACTGCACCTCAATAACGGATTATCATGCAGTCCTGTTTGTCATCTGGTCACACTGTGAATACTGATTAATATTTATATAAAAACATTCAAATAAGTCTGGACTTGGCACCCGTTAAGAATTTTAGAAGACGACTGCTGGTTTAGAATGCAAACTGAACGCTTTATAATAGTAAAGTCAAACCTAATACTATGTTTTTGTCTGTCATTGTTTTCAGCTTGTCTATTAATGCCAGAATAGGTTAATAATGCTTTCACACATGCTGCAGTTAGTCTGCTTGAATTGACCTCTGGTCCATTTCCAGTCGAATTGCTGTGTGGTTTCATTGCTGTTAGAAAGCAATTCAACTCTGAATCGACCTGATTGCAGAAAGTGAATCAAACATGCCGTGTATTTTGGGTTGCAAGCTGTTAAACTGAGCCGCAAGGCAAAAACCGAGCCAAAGGACAGAGCTGCAGAAATGCGATGTGTTCTGAAGATGTGGCTCAACAAACAAAAGAAGAAAAATCCTGGATGCAATACACAAAATGCTTAAAATGGTTAGTAGCTCATCTGGCCAACAGGCGATGAGCTTATGCCATCCGTCGTCGGTCGTCTGTCGTCCGTCTGGCATCATCCACATTTCACAAAAATCGCTTCTTCTCTCTCAATTCTTCACCGATTTTTATTCTTTTTGGCAGGAAGGTAGGTCTGCCTGGGGTGCATATAGCTTCTACCCAACTTTGCATAATTGCAATTAATAATGAAGATATGGAGTAATTAAGCCCTAACGAGCAGTTTCCACACAAATGGCTTCTTCTCCCTCAGTTCTTCACCAATTTTGATTCTTTCTGGCATGAATGTAGGGGTACCTAGGGAGCATATAACTTCTACCCAGATTTGATTTCTCACGGGGCCGGAGTGAGCTACACCATCACTGATGGTCTCGTTATTATATGATAGGCATGTACTGTAGCAGACACTCTTATCCAGAGCCATGTACAACATACCCAGAGCAGACTGGGGAGCAGTTGGGGGTTGCTCAAGGGCACTTCAGCCATTCCTACTGGTCCAGGGAATCGAACCAGCAACCCTTTGGTCCCAAAGCTGCTTCTCAAACCATTAGGTCACAGCTTCTCTTAGTTATTTCTAAAAGTTATCGAATAATTTATTTAACACTGGCTCCATGTACTTCATGTATGAGTGGTTTTTTTGTGATTTCTATACCATCACTATATTTCTGACCAATGAATGAAGAGTACCTTTTTAGCCCAATACACTTCACTCAACTTTTTTTCTGCTTTTTCATTCATTTAAATTGTGTGCACTTTGAAAGCAAACCGAAATAAACTAGAAAGTGAACTAAAAGTATCTATGTGGCAGCGGCGGCGTGGTCAAGCGTCGGTCTGTGAATGGAGGGCGGAGTCAGGGAAGGTAAGTGGTAGAATCACTGCACCTGACGGGAATTAACCTGTGTTTGTGTGTCTTCCCCAGTGACCGCGCCCTATAAGAGCAGAGGGAGAGCAGAGGAAGGGAGCTCTCCCCAACCCGAACACTGGTGTGCATGCGTGTGGCTGGGAGAGTGAATGTAAACACTGGAAAGCGAGTGAATAAAGAGTTTTGTAAGATTTTACAATAATTTAATAAACAGTTTCACAACAAACATACGATTAACCACACATCCTGTAACTTCAGTTTTCCTCAGAGGTTCTGTTGTCAGGGGGCGTGGTCTTGAAAGTCACAAACATAAGCAACTGCACAAGCTAAATGCTAAAGAGGCTAAAATATAAGCTAACGATTTTGCTGGCTGTCATGTTGTTTAAACACATGACTTCAAAGCAAAATGAAACCAAAAATGAGAGAAAACTTAATGGAAATCTTTAAGATTATGTTTTATTGAGAACATGTAAAAAATGTTTATAAGAACATGGGTATATGATTCACACGAAGGGGCATTCGGCCTCACACTTTTTTTTTAAATTATATGGTATAAAGAATGCAACTTTATTAACAGTATAATAGAAGAAACAAACACATTATTACAAATTAATTATCATCAAATCCAATGATAAAAGTGCAACAGCTTTCCACCAAGTCAATGTTTTTATAGTACTACCAATTCCCTACAGGTTTGGGGCAATAAACCCCCAGCAAGAGAGTTCAACTTTCATTTTCTATTTCATTTTACTGGGTTCAGTTGTCACGCATTCTGATTGGCTCCTGAGTAATCTGCAATAATGTCCAACATGCTGGTAATATATTCCATGCATTTTCAGTGTAGTGGGTCTCATTCATACCCCTCAGGGCCTACCACCCCACACCCCCACCCCCACACAGTAAAAATTACATTCAGTTGTAATGTGATATTCAAAAA
Organism: Notarius quadriscutis; assembly: GCA_026167865.1. Taxonomy (NCBI): domain Eukaryota; kingdom Metazoa; phylum Chordata; class Actinopteri; order Siluriformes; family Ariidae; genus Notarius; species Notarius quadriscutis. Next base: position 60,692,880 of record JANZLB010000002.1, on the reverse strand, counting down.
TTGGAACAAAAAACATGTTTGAAAATAACCAAGTTGTGGACATGTTGCTAAAAACGGTAATAGAAGATAATACACTGCAACCGCACTATAACAAACACTTTTACTCTGAATTTTTGCATATAACAAACTAAATTTGTGTCCTCCGCCTTTAATGACAGTGAGTTGGAGTCCACAAAAAAACCCAACAACCCATCACTGTGAGCAGGCAGCACCATTAAAACTAATTACAGTACCCTGCACCTGTTCTGGATGAGAGTGCAATCACACTGTGTGCTTATAAAGACTCTCTAAACACACAGAGTTGGTGACGTACACACCGTACCAAGTGTCTCACATTACCAAGCCTTATATCTGTGGTTTTGATGTTGTTTTGTGTATTTGGACTCTGCCTTTTGTCTTTGCCTCTGCTGTTCTGTTTGTACCTTGCATGACCATTGCCCGTTTCATGACCCTGCCTTTCTCTTATGTTTTTGTCCCATTTGCCTGCCTGTTGTAAATAAACACTCTTCCTGCAATTAAATGTGTCATTCACCTATTTACATGACACACTGAGCTGTGGTCCTCTTTCCACCGGAGACAAAACAATCAGTAATCATGTCTGCAGTCAAGTTACGTGTTAACGCCATAAAACAAAGGCTTAACTCGTCTCGCTTAGTCACTGACAATTATCGAGAATGGTGATCAAAGGATCAGTAAAAGGATGAAATGACTGCTGATACTGCTAAACTTAACACCTAGCTAAAGCGTATCGGCGACATTTCAAATCCCCAACCCGTCCAGCCCTGCAGCGACGTAAATGAGTGATTTGTGAAACACGACTGAACTGAATGGTGAAGATTGAGAAACATCGGGAGTCGGCGGGTGGACATCGACACGATACGGTACGCTGGTCACCGCCGTCATTTCCATAGCAGATGAAGAACTCAATCATTGTCTCCGTTTGTGATTCTTTAACTGCGACGGCGACTCGGAAGGAGAAATCCGTGATCAGGAGAACGTGCTGAAAACTTCTCAGATAGCGAGTGTTCGGTGTGACAAGCGGGTCCATTTCAGTTTTACGAACTATTTAGATGTCCCCAGGGCGTTCGTTATAGCAGGGTGGAAGTGTATTTTAGAATAGAATAGAATAGAATAGAATAGAATAGAATAGAATAGAATGCCTTTATTGTCACTATACCCATGTAGCTAATAATTGACTTTTCCTGCAGAATAATAATTTATAGGAGTCAGAAACAAAGTCAGTTTTGCTATGTGCAGTTAAAGTTTCTGACATTTTTTATGGATATGAAATTTAGCATAAATAATAAAAGTTTGCTGTATATTCAAGAGGTGTGTTTATCTTTGTTATCATCATACACAGCAGTCTTTGTGAGTAAATACTGGGTCAAGTTGGACATAAAGGAGGAAACAAGTGAGAAACCATTTTATAAGCTGAATGATTGTTGATTGAAAAAAAAAAACAAAATTCAAACGTCCTCCACATTTACTAATTAATGTGTAAAGCAATGTGTCCGGTTCGGGAGCGATGCAGCCAGCGCGCCGGGGAGCGGGTCCTGTCAGGAGCGCCACTGAGCTGCGTTAGCATGCGGTGCTAACTGCTGAGGGGAAGCGCGAGGCGGCGACGCGCAGCGCGCTGAGGAGGCGGAGCGCGCGAGGGCTGCGCTGCTTTGTTTCCCGCCGCGTGAGGGCGACAGGAAGGCGCGAGAGCGAACCGGTCGGTTTTGGCACGCGCTCGGCTGACGCAGGCGCGGATGGTGGAGAGAGAGAGAGAGAGAGAGAGAGAGAGAGCGCGCGCGCACACACACGGCGCGCGCAGACGGGTTTACAGGCGCGAGACCGCCGCCGTTCAGTCTGTTCCGTTCTGCGCGCGAGCGGCTTCAAGTTGAAGTTTCACGCGGCGGCGGCAAATAAATAAATAAACAAACAAATAAACAAACAAACAAACATGGCGCGCTGTGGAGTCTAAGCGGAGCGGATCAGCGCGCGAGCAGCGAAGCGGAAACTAAAGCACAGAAATCACAAACACTGATTTTTTTTCTTGTTTATTTATTTATTGTTGTTGTTGTTGTTATTATTACCGGCGCAGCATGAAGTTCGCGGAGCACCTTTCAGCGCACATCACCCCGGAGTGGCGGAAGCAGTACATCCAGTACGAGGTGAGCGACGGAGCAAACAAACACAGCGCGCGCGCACTCACTCACTCACTCAGTCAGTCAGTCAGGAACCGAACGGAAGCGCGAGCAGAATGATGACCGGAAGCCTGCAGCAAATCCCTCTCTCTCGTGCACTTAAAGCGCGTGCACCACAGATGGCACCGTTTAGAGCGCGCGCAGGGCTGTAGTGTCCTGTTTATAACACACTACAGTAATGCGCATTAGGAAGTTATATTGTACCCTAAGTGGAGAGGTAGAAAGGTAATGAGGTAGTGAGCTAGCAAGGTAGTGCATCAGTGAGGTAATGAGACAGAGACCTATTGAGGTAATGAGATAGTGAGTTATTGAGGTAGGGAGATAGTGAGGTAGTGCTTTAGTGAGGTAATGATGTAATGCACCAGTGAGGTCGGAAGATAGGTAATGAAATAGTGAGGTGGTGTGGTAATAAGGTAGTGTATCAGTGAGGTAGAGAGCTGGTGATGTAGTGGTATAGTGAGGTAATGCACTCATGAGGTAGTGTGTTAGTGATGTAGTGAAGTAGTGCACTGGTGAGGTAGTGGTGTAGTGAGATAGTGCACTAGTAAGGTAGTGTGGTAGTGAGATAGTGCACTAGTGAGGTAGTGAAGTAGTGTGCTGGTGAGGTAGTGGTTTAGTGAGGTAGTACGCTAGTGAGGCAGTGGTTTATTGAGGTGGTGTTGTACTGAGGTAGTGGTGTAGTGAGCTAATGAGCTAGTCAGGTAGTGCACTTGTGAGCCAGTGGTTTAGTGAAGTACTGGTGTACGGAAGTAGTGGTGTAGTAAGATAATGCGCTAGTGAGGTAGTGGTGTAGTGAAGCAGTGGTTTAGTGAGGTAGTGGTATAGTGAGATAATGAGCTAGTCAGGTAGTGCACTCATGAGCCAGTAGTTTAGGGAGGTACTGGTGTACTGAAGTAGTTGTGTAGTAAGATAATGTGCTAGTGAGGTAGTGGTGTATTGAGGTAATGGTGTAATGAGGTAGTGGTTTAGTGAGGTAGTGCTGTGGCGAGGTAGCGGTGTATTGAGGTAGTGGTGTAATGTGCTCGTGAGGTAATGGTGTAATGAGGCAGTGGTTTATTGAGATGGTGTAGTGAGGTAATGCACTAGTGAGGTAGTGGTTTAGTGAAGTAGCGGTGAGGTAGTGATGTACTGAAGTAGTGGTGTAATGAGACTAGTTTAGTGAGGTAGTGAGACAATGCACTAGTGAGATAGTGGTTTAGTGAGGTAATGCACTAGTGAGGTAGTGGTGTAGTGAGGTAGTGTGCTAGTGAGGCAGTGGTGTACTGAGGAGGTGGTGTATTGAGGTAGTGGTTTAGTGAGGCAGTGATTTAGTGAGGAAGTGAAGTACTGAGGTAGTGGTGTATTGAGGTAGTGCTGTATTGAGGTAATGCACTAGTGAGGTAATGTGATATTGAGGTAGTAGTGTATTGAAGCAATGGTGTAATATGCTAGTGAGGTAATGATGTAGTGAGGCAATGGTTTAGTGAGGTAGTGGTGTACTGAGGTAGTGATGTAGTGAGGTAATGGTGTAGTGAGGTAGTGTTGTATTGAGGTAATGGTGTACTGAGGTAATGGTGTAGTGACATACTGAGGTAGTGGTGCAGCGTAGTAGTGCACTACTGAGGTAGTGGTGTACTGAGGTAGTGGCGTAGTGACGTATTAAGGTAGTGGTGTAGCGTAGTAGTGCGCTAGTGAGGTAGTGGTGTACTGAGGTAGTGGTGTAGTGACGTTTTGAGGTAGTGGTGTAGTTTAGTAGTGCGCTAGTGAGGTAGTGGTGTACTGAGGTAGTGGTGTAGTGAAGTTGTAAGGCAGTATGCTAGTGAGGTCGTAGTGTCCTGAGGTAGCGATGTATTGACGTAGTGTTTGTAGTAGAAGTGTGCAGGGTTGTGGGTTTTGTATCGGCTGTAGGTTGCTGTTTGCAGTGTTTTAGTGTTGGATTTTTGAGCGAGTTTGTTTGGTTCTGTTAATTTTAATCTACAAAATAATTCTAGCATTCAGTTTAAAGTAATGAATAAAACACAAAAACATGCTAACAAAGTTATAATTAACATCATGATTAATGAAAGTTAATAATAAAAGGTTTACATTTCAATTTTGTTAATAAGGTGCAATAAAGTAATAATAATAAGTGTATTAATAATATGTGACTCTATTTAATAACATCAGCCAAACAGATGTAAAATAAAATATATAAATAAAAATTCTAAATTAATTATATTTTAATGAGGGGCAACAAAAATAATACAAGACTAATAATACAATTAAAAACAATGAAAATATATAATTAATATAATGTAATTTTACGTAAACTATAGTAATATGTATATAATAAATATTATATCTATATTTAAATAATAAATAATATTTTAATTCTGTGCAAAAAAACTGCTGAGGTCTTAAACTAAATTTGAT
>JANZLB010000002.1:60592292-60605975 GCA_026167865.1 Notarius quadriscutis | reverse complement strand
AGCATACAAGAGTCAAGGATGGAGATACTATCCACTCAGAAATGTATTTAAAAATAAAGGTTCTGCGTATCTGCTTTTAAGAAAGCTTTCAGCTGTTTGGTTTATTTTTTACTAACACTTTTACTACATTGTTGAGCTGTTCACTTAAACGTCATCTGTTTTGGCTGTTCGCTTTAGGTTTAGTAACACTCTTCACTGTTTTGGCTGTTCTTCTAGCTGTTTGCACTGTAAGAAAGTTTTTAACTTTTCACCTGGGCCTAAAAGTGATTTGTGTTTACTCTAGGTTTAATAACACTCGCTGTTCATTTTCTTATGAGCTGTTCTTTCTTATTGGTGCAACAGTGTTCGCTCATTTAGCTGCTCATTTGGACTTGAAGGAAATTTTGGTTTTAGTTTTACTAACTCTTGGCTATTTAAGACTGCACTTTAGGAAAACTTGTTTATTTTAAGCTGTTTCAGCTGTTCTCTTGGGCATTAAACATTTAACTCTTCCCTCGAGTTTTTGTAACATCCTTGGTGGGTTTTAGCTGTTCGTCTGGGCTTAATTAACGTCAGGAGGAGTAACAGGAAACCTGTTAAGCTGTGTAAGGATTTGTTAATCTATTTTAGCTGTTCATTTGTGTTGTCAATTAGCTGTTCTTTTTAAAATATATATATTTATTAAAACTGAGCTGCTCGTTTGCACTTTAACAACACCTGGAGAAGTAACTCAAAACGCATTAAGACCTGTAATCATTCATTTTGCTCTATAACAAACATTTAGCTGATCATTTCAGATTGATTGATTCACATCATTTATCTGCATGTTGCATATAGGAATACAGTTACTGACTTGAGCTGTTCATTTGAGCATTAAGAACACGTTAATGCTTCGTTTAAGCTTCCTTTCCAACTAGTAGTTGGTATTAGCTCTTTATATCTATGTTATGAACACCATTTTCAGTGTTTTGAGATTAACATCATTTGCTGTTACAATCTGAAATTCTTCTTGTGATTTAGCTGTTCACATGGACTTTTTAATCACAGCTGTTTTAGCTGTTCACTACACATACTGTTGTAAGTGATGAACAAAACAGTTTGAAGTTGTGAATCTGTACTGGATCCAATTTGACGGGGTGTTTTTGTGTCGTGAATACGTGTGATTTTGGGTGATGTGACACGGATGCTTTATTGTACGTGAAACTCCACTCGAAGCCAAATGTCCTGAAGACGATGCGTAAAGGCTCAGTGGTGCTCAAAGCTCTGATCTTGCTATCTTGATAAAAATGTAAAACATACAGATGTTTCATCATGGCAAAAAAGTTATTTTCTGATCGGGCAAACGTCTGTAACTGTAATAGCATACTTGTATCACATCAAGATGGCTTTTCCTGGTTGTATGGGCTGTTCGGCTGTTCACCCTCAAAACAACAGGCACAAAGGACTGCCTCCTCGCTGCTGAGTTTTCTGATTGGTCAGTACGATTGAATCGGACTGTGTTTGAAATGTTTAGGTGCTGATTAGTCTCATGATTTTTTTTTTTTTAAACACGTAACACTTGTTAAAACGATGAAAATGGATGAACAGTCTAACGTTACATGCATTAATATGGTTTCGTGTTACCGCTCCTCTTGATGCTAAAGCCCAAGTGAACAGTCAGAGCTGCTGATCGTGGTGTTGGCTAACGTGAACAGCTGTGTGTTTATTAAAACTAAAAAGAACCGCTAATGTTTTTCTTAAAATCCAAACGAACTGATAACCTTACATGGCTTAATAGATAATAGGAGGGGGGGAAAGAAGTAAAAACTTCTGTATATCGCTGGAGAGTCTGGCACTTTTCATCAATAAACATAACGGGAAGCTATTGTTTTGACTGACACTGCAATCGACCAATCGCAGACGGCCGTTTCTGCATGAACATCAGGATACGGTAGCTATAATGGGAACCCTTCTTCTACAGTAGAAATCATTAGTGTCTGTATCGAAAGATGTTTTGCTGGTAGGCACATGCATAAGCAAGAACTAAACGCATCTCCTCACTCCCAAGTTGAACTTGTTGTGCGGATCCAGCGCCACCCAGTGTTCACACAAGAACACTACAGTTTTAAAGCTTTCTTCCTTGAGTTTAATTTTAAAGTAATAATACTGGTTTTCATGAGTGACTTCCTGGTGATGTCTATAGTGGGAGGAGCTAAATAGGATCTGACACGGCCACACGGTTTTGATCAAGCGAAAGGTGTTGAGAGTTTAACGATAGATAATTATGATCATATTTCTGTCAGTATGCTGAATATCTGATTTTCAAGTGGGGTTCTTGTGTGGGGTTTTCTTTCATTCATTCATTCCCCTCCATCTGCAGGTAGAAGATGCGTTATCGTACCTGGATCAGGTTAAAATCCGGTTTGCAAATGATCCTGGGATATACAACAAGTTCCTGGACATTATGAAGGAGTTTAAGTCTCAGAGGTGATGCACAATTACACACTGTGTTTTTATACATTTCGGCTGAGCGATATGACTGATATTGATATCGTGATATCTGATATATCAAGGTTATTGGGACGTGTCTTAAGTGTTTATTGTGCTTTTTAGTTTAAGGTTTAAATTTAGCTGCTTTGTAGCAGTGAATGTTTTTGTAAATGTTAAATAAAAGTAAACCAAATTATTTTGATTCGTAAATGTTTCCAAATGTCTTTTTATAACGCTAATCTCTATTTTGCATATGTACATGTAATGTATGCACGTATATACTAACTTTTTAATCTCTTTAATGCTTCCTGATTGGTTGACTTTATCCTGCAGTATCGATACACCAGGCGTAATAAACCGCGTGTCTCAGCTGTTCCATGGCCACCCGGACCTTGTCCTGGGCTTCAACGCCTTCCTGCCTCCCGGATATCGGATAGAAATTCCGAAAAACGGAATGGCCTTCCTGCAGTCGCCTTTCACTCCACAGGTAAATAACCTCAGGTAACCTCCTCCTGAATAAAATGCGTATTTGCTCACACACACATAGCGCTGTTTGTTAATGTCCCGATCCGTTTCTGTAGCAGGTTTCTCCCGGCAAAGGGAAGAGCACCGAGTCGAGTTCAACTCAGAGCGAGACGGTGACATCACCTCAGAGTGCCTCACCGTCGTCAGGAGTCCTGCCGGAACCGCCTGGAAGACTCGCTCTGCCCTTGCCCAGCCAATCGCAGCCCGCCACGTCATCGGCATCCCCACCCACTTCGGAAGCGAGTCCCGTAGAGTTCGACAGCGCCATCAGCTACGTGAACAAGATCAAGAGTCGATTCCTGGATCATCCGGAAATCTACAGGTCCTTCCTGGAAATCCTGCACACCTACCAGGTAGATGATGTAAAGGGAAGGGCGCAGAGTCCGACAGCAGGCAGTTTATAGATCAGAGGATCTCATAGACCATGTGTGTTGCAGAAGGAGCAGCTGGAGCTGAAGGAGAACAGGAGCAGGATGAGTACGGGGATGACGGAGGACGAGGTTTTTTCCAAAGTGGCGAGTCTGTTTAAAGGACAGGAGGACCTGCTGGCAGAGTTTGGACAGTTCCTCCCCGATGCGAAGAGATCGCTGGTGAGGAGAGGACGTCTTTCGTGTGTGTGTGTGTGTGTGTGTGTGTGTGTGTGTGTGTGTGTGTGTGTGTGTGTGTGTGTCTCCTAGGCAGGTGTGTAATGCAGCTTTTGTTTTTATGTGTGTGTTGCAGTTCACTAGCGGCTCTTTAACAGGCAAGGAGCAGGTCAAGAAATCTGACGAGGAGGATTTAAACAAGCAGGGCAAGAAGAGGCCACGCCCACTTTTACTGCCTCACATGACGCCGTTGCTTAAGGTGTGACCCCACCTCCTACACCTTCTCTTTAACCTGGAAACCACCTCTACACCTGTCCCTGTGTCATTTGTATTTGAATGTATTTCTCTTTGTTACCGCAGAAGAAGATGAAGTTCTCTTGCTCTAAAGACCAGTCTTTCGCATCAGTTGGGAAGCATGGCGTTCTCCGCGAGTTCACTTTCTTCGACAAGGTAAATGTGACCCGTCTCTGGTGCCGGAATCTCTTTTTCACGCTCTCTTCTCTGTTCGTGTCTCATGGGATTTTTTTTTTTCCCCCCCTTCTTCCTGTGCTTCCAGGTTCGGCGTTTGTTTAAAAGTCAGGAGGTGTACGAGAACTTCCTGCGCTGCATCGCCCTGTTTAACCAGGAGGTGGTGTCGGGAGCTGAGCTCCTGCAGCTCGTCACACCGTTCCTTGGGTAAAAATAAAAATCATTCTGCTTTGTTTATAGAATATATATATATTTTTAAATAAATGAGATGATTAAAGGCTGTATATATGGGTGTGTTTGTGCAACAGGAAATTTCCAGAGCTGTACACTCAGTTTAAATCGTTCCTTGGTGAGAAGGAGCTGTCACACTCTGTATCCGGCCTATCGGAGCGCTACATGGAAGGGGGTGGAGCCAGGGAGGTGGACTACGCGTCCTGTAAGAGACTCGGTTCAAGTTACAGAGCCCTGCCAAAAACATACCAACAGCCCAAGTGCAGCGGGAGAACAGCGTTGTGTAAAGAGGTACACACTTCACACGAGCCAATCAGAAGGCTGATGTTGCTTGCCCCGCCCACATCGCTGGCATCAAAACTATGCAAGTGCAACCTAGTGTGCTAACTCTACGAAGATGCAAGTTCTGTATAAATGTTAGAGCTGTCAGCCAAGCCTGCTCATTAGAATATCAGGCCACGCCCATGTGAGGTACTCTGAACTGTGATTGACTCACTGGAGCACTTCCTGTTCCTTTCTGTGCGCGTGCAGGTGCTGAACGATACCTGGGTGTCCTTCCCGTCGTGGTCGGAGGACTCCACGTTTGTGAGCTCGAAGAAGACGCCGTACGAGGAGCAGCTGCACCGCTGCGAGGACGAGAGGTTCGAGGTGAGAACCTGCAACCACACGCGCGATTCAACACCAGTTCGAGCATGAACAGAGGAACTTGAGTCGATTGTGGAAATGACTAATACCTGAGAATGATTAGAGGAGAGAGGGATGGAGGAAGTGGAAGGAAGAACGAGAAGGAAGTATGAGGTGGGGGAAAGTCAAAAAGAAGAAAGAAAATGAAATGATGGGGAGATAAAAGGAAGGGTAGTTGGAAAGATGAACGATAAGTGATTGAGAGAATGGAGGTAAAAGAAAAGGATGAGGAAATAGTGATGGACATTTGAATAGATAAAGAGATGGAGGAGTAAAAGTAATAGCAGTATATAATGTGGTAGCTGGATAAAAAGGAAGGATAAACTGATAAAAGTAATAGACTGAAGACAGAGGGTGATGAAATGAAGTGGTGGATGAGGAGATGAAGGGAAGCCATGATGGAGGAAAGAAATAAAGCAATGAAGTGAAAGGTCAGTGTGTGCTTTCTGTCCTCATAGCTGGACGTGGTTCTGGAGACCAACCTGGCCACCATCAGGGTTCTGGAGAGCGTGCAAAAGAAGCTGTCTCGCCTCTCGCCGGAGGACCAGGACCGCTTCCGATTGGACGATTGTCTGGGCGGGACCTCGGAGGTGATCCAGCGGCGTGCAGTGTACCGCATTTACGGAGATAAAGCTCCCGAGATCATCGAGGGACTGAAGAGGAACCCGGCAACTGCAGTACCTGTAGTACTCAAGAGGTACAAACCTGTCTGACTCCCCTCATACAGTGTGTCTATCTCTGTCTGTCTGCATCTGTCTCTTTTCATATCTCTGTGTGTGTCTCTATCTACCCTTTCTCTCTCTCTCTCTCTCTCTCTCTCTCTCTCTCTCTCTCTCTCTAAATTTCAAATGTTAGGCAAACAACTATGAATCTGACTTTCTTGGAAAGATCTTGGGGTCAGGGGTCAAGGTCAGGCACGGTACAGGGCCCTGGAGCAGTAGAATGCTTAGTGTGTGTGTGTGTGTGTGTGTGTGTGTGTGTGTGTGTGTGTGTGTGTGTGTGTGTGTGTGTGTGTGTGTGTGTGTGTTTTCAGATTGAAAGCGAAGGAGGAGGAGTGGCGAGAAGCTCAGCAGGGCTTTAATAAGATCTGGAGGGAGCAGTATGAGAAAGCTTACCTCAAATCTCTGGACCACCAGGGGGTCAACTTCAAACAGAACGACATGAAGGCGCTGAGGTCCAAAAGCCTGCTCAATGAGATCGAGAGCATCTATGACGAGGTACCCCGTTACATTATTATAACACGCTCCTCCTTAATGTTATAACACAGGCGTTACCGTGTTGACTTTTTTTTTTTTTTTTAAACATTGCATTTCATTTCTCAGTGATGTAATCTGAGGTTTGGGACACAGCCCATGACCCCATGCTCTTCTGAAGGAAGTGTTTTTCATGGTGTGTGTGTGTGTGTGTGTGTGTGTGTGTGTGTGTGTGTGTGTAGCGTCAGGAGCAGAGCACAGAAGAGGGCGGAGTTGGTCAGCAGAGTCGCGAAGGGGGCGGAGCCTCTAGCGAACCTCACTTGATCTTCTCCTATGAGGACAAGCAGATCCTGGAGGACGCCGCGTCCCTCATCATCTACCACGTGAAGCGTCAGCCCACCATCCACAAGGAGGACAAGGACCAGATCAAGCGCATCGTCCACCACTTCATCCCCGACCTGTTCTTCTCCCGGCGCGGTGAGCTCAGCGACACGGAGGAGTGGACGGACGAGGAGGCGGAGACAGAGGACGGGGGCGGGCCTGCTGCCGGGCCGATGTCTGAGACACAGATGGTGGAGCGAGAAGGAGGAGCGGTGTCAGGAGCAGGGCCTACAGGGGGTCAGCAGCAGGTGAACGGCGAGTCGAGGCAGCGGCGGTGTGCGTCCCCGCGTGGGGCGGAGCAACAGGAGCAGCTGGAGCAACAGAAGGAGCAGGACGGGATCTACAACCTGTTCTTCGTCAATAATAACTGGTACTTCTTCCTGCGGCTGCACCAGACGCTGTGCTCACGGCTGCTGAAGGTGTACCGGCAGGCTGAGAGACAGCTGCTGGAGCACCGCGCCGAACAGAGCGCAGAGCGCCTCCTGGTGGCTGAGGGGCGCCGAGACAAGGCCACTGATCTTGCCATGGAGCTGCGACTCAAGCAACCCAGTAAGATACACACGAGTTTACATCCAGAGAGGCTCTTCAGTCTGAATGGATTGTTTTTAATCCAGTTTTAGTTTAGATTAATCCCTGGACACACGGCCTCAGCAGGGTCTCCTTCTGCTCTTTATATCTCAGTGCAAGACACACCGTGTATAAAAGGTTAATTGTTAATCTCAGGAGCTCTTTCCCGTGGTGTTTCTGTATGTGGTGCTCTGAACGCTCCTCATATTGCGCCAAGAACTCCGAGTAAATGTCTAAGGTGTTTATAGTGAGGTCGACATGGATGGTTGTGGGAGGAGTCTGTTATTGATTGTGTGTGTGTGTAGGTGAGGTGGAGCTGGAGGAGTATTACCCGGCGTTTTTGGACATGGTGCGCAGTCTGCTGGACGGAAACCTGGAGTCAACGCAATACGAGGACACGCTGCGTGAGATGTTCACCATTCACGCCTACATCGGCTTCACCATCGATAAACTCATCCAGAACATCGTCAGACAGGTGAGGGGGAGATGGTGTGTAGTGCAACAGGAAGTGGTCAATAAAATGGGTGTGGCCTGTCATAAATGCTCAACTGTTCACAATAATGCTGCAGAACTAAAGTGTGTGTGTGTGTGTGTGTGTGTGTGTGTGTGTGTAGTTGCAGCACCTGGTGAGTGATGAGGTGTGTGTTCAGGTAGCTGAGCTGTATGTGTGTGAGCGGAGACGGGGCGCTGCGGGGGGAAATCTCTCCTCTCAGTGTGTGAGAGCCGCCTGGGAGACCAGCTACCAGTGGAAAGCTGAGAGAGTGATGGCTGAGGAGAACTGCTTCAAGGTACACACACACACACACACACACACACACACACGAGTGTTTGGTGTGTGTTTGAGCATGGAATCCCATTTCAGCATTTTAACACCTTGGACAGAAGCAGATGCAAGAAAAGGAGGAATGAATGAGGTAAAGGGATAAAGAATAGGAAAAAATAGAAAGGAAGGATGATGGAGGGAGTGGAAGAAAAAGTAATGGAGATGGAAAGAGGGTAAAATGGAGTAGGAGGGAGGAAAGGAAAAAGGTGATAAATTGAAGAGAACTAAGAGCAGGAAATACTTAGAAGAAAGCAGATGAAAGGAAGAAGGAGATGGGAATATGAGGAAGGAAGGAAGGAAGTATTGAAAAGGAAAGGCTGAAGCAAAGCTGCTGATTGGTCGGTTGCTGTAACACTTATGTCATCAGGTAACAGTTTCAGAAGAAGTTTATAAAACGTGCAACTTTCAGTGAGAAATAAGAGGAACACACACGGTGAGTAAATGGATGAAGAATAAAGTGGGCGGAGTCTGACAGGTGTGTGTTTGTTGCAGGTGATGTTTATTCAGAATAAAGGGGAGGTGACGATGACCATCGAGCTGCTAGACACTGAGGAGGCTCAGGCTGATGATCCACTCGAAGTACAGGTAGTGTGTGTGTGTGTGTGTGTGTGTGTGTGTGTGTGTGTGTGTTAGCTCTTTGTTCGTGTGAGTGACATGCTGTGATGTGATGTTTTCAATCCGTGTGTGCGCGTGCGGTCTCTGCAGTGCCTGTCCAACTACATGGAGCAGTTTGTTGGAACTGAAACCTCGTCGTGCTCACAGAGTGAAGGTTATTACTTCAAACCTGTGTTCCTGCCCAGGTAACGCTCTCTCACACATGCGCACACTTTCAGCTGCATACTTACTTGAAGTGGTGTGTGACTCCTCCCTCTCTGTGTGTGTGTGTGTGTGTGTGTGTGTGTGTGTGTGTGTGTGTGTGTGTGTGTGTGTGTGCGCGCGCGGCTGCAGGAACCTGCGCCAGTTCCGGCGCTGGCAGCTGCGGCAGGTCGAGGCTCTGCGCAGTCGGCGCGAGCTGCGGGATCAGCTGGGCGTGGAAAGCGCCGGAAACTTGGACTGCAGGTTCAAACTCAACACGCACAAAATGGTGTTTGTCATGAACTCTGAGGATTACATGTACCGCCGCGGAGCGCTCATCAAGGCCAGGAAGGTAGTGTACACTAGAGCACTACCTAGTGCATTACAACTCTGCTCTCACTAATTGCTCAGAGATATACAAGACAGTTTTACAGGTAGACAGAATGTTAGTCAGACAGACAGGTAAGCATGTAGACGCAGGCAGGTAGACAGGAAATGTGAGTGCACAGGTCTCACTCTCTCGGTCTGTCTCACAGACTCACCTGCGCGTGTCCCGGCTGCAGCGTGAGCGTTTCTCCCGCTGGCACGGGGTGTGGCAGAGCGAGCACGTCCCCCCTGCCGCGGCCCGCTCCGTCCACGCCTGGCTCCTCGGAGACGACCTTGATGACCTGCTGCCCTGCAAGACCACCTGCATGACTTCACAGGTCAAAGGTCAAACCGTCAACAGGTACCAGGTGCGGTACAGCAGCAAGGCCCCAGCTTCACCATGACGCACGTTGCCACGCCCCCTTCACCCAACACACACGCACACAAGGACAGATGCAGCATTGATGTAATCATGGTGTGGATTTGAACAGCCAATCGGATGCGAATGAAAGAATGAATGACTCAATTTTTTTCCCATTGTAGTTTTTAGCATATGAAACCAGCCGTGTGTGTGTGTGTGTGTGTGTGTGTGTGTGTGTGTGTGTGTGTGTGTGTTCTGTATGTGCACTTCTCTCGGCTGTAATGAATGAATGACGTCATCAGCCCAGTGGACGCTGGAGACTCGGCGTGTTCTTGCTTATCATCTGAATCATCATGTACCATATCAACACTCGCCAAACGATGCTTTTTATTTTCTTCCTTTTTTGTTTGATGTAATTTTTACATGTTAAAAACATGAGATGATGAAATCCAAGCGTTTTGCAGAGAGAAATGTATAACACGGATCCTGTATCAGTTATCTTGAAATAAAACAACCACGTTGTGCAGTTCTTAAACCGTGTGTGTGTGTGTGTGTGTGTGTCAGTCCGTGTCAGTCACTAAGTGGCGCCACATGAGTGTTGGCTTCTCTGTACACTGTGTGTGTGTGGGTTGGGTTTTCACCCCAGTGGAAGACAGATAGAGAGAAGGAGAGTGAAAGAGCAGGAAGAGAAAGCTGTGTGTGTATGTGTCAGTGTGTGTGCATGTGTGTGTTGGTGTGTGTGCAGTCATGGACCTGCGCTCAGAGCTGCTCAAGTCCATCTGGTTTGCTTTCACGGCTCTGGATGTGGAGAAGAGCGGCAAAGTGTCCAAGTCCCAGCTGAAGGTGAGTAACAGAACCGAATCGAACCAGAACTGGTGTGTACAAATGTACACAATCTCATTAACACACACACACACACTGCATCCAAGTAAGTGTGTGTGTGTGTGTGTTAGCAGTAATAACAGCCTTTCTGATGGTGTTTGTCATTTTATTTTATTTATGCAAAAGCTACTATTCTCACACAGCTTCATTTCCTGTGTGTGTGGCCTCCACCACCACATGGTGAGGAGCAGCTGCTCAAAACTCTTAACTTTTTTTTTTTAAGGCTCTGTGTGTAGGACAATTTCTTGGTTTGATAAAATAATGTGGTGTTGGGCCACTCTCTTCCTATCCTTCTCTCAAACCAACAGATTTACTTTTTTCCCCCAGCAGTTTATATTTTAAATCTTAAATATGGATGGATTGATTTTGGTTTGGGGGGAAGAAGGAAAAATGTAAAATAATGATATTTTTTGTAGAAAGCTCCCATATTTGTTATTGACCTGAACAGTGAGTATCCGTGCAGTCTGACTCGCTCTGAATCAGTGTCTTAAGTTCCATCTTGGAGCCAAATTCTAACTGAACTTAAAATCTTATTTTAAATCCAAAAGAGGTATTTATTTAAAATAAGATGTAAAATTCACAAAAAATGTTAAAGTAAGCAACAGAATAGATGACAAGAAAAGCAATGCTGTAGATACACGGTTTAATTTAAAATAAGGAACAATAAAGAATATTAAAAACTGAAGGACTAATTAATTTATTGTTGTGCTCAAGCTGTTCAGATTAATTATGTTCAGTTAATCACACATACAGGACGCTGTTATAGACATTGGCTATGAATGTCTTGTTTATATATGTGTAAAAAAAAAAAAAAAGACACTTCGTATTTGACAAGAAGGGAAGGAAAATGGAGAGAAAGAGATACTCGAGCAGAGATCCCTTTAAGTGTAAAATAAACTCCACGGAGCCCCTCAGTGTGGCTTTATTGAAAAGAAGATGCCTTTGTTCATCACGTGTACATTACAACACAGTGAAGGTCTTTTCCTCGTGTGTCAGCATGTTGGGACGCTGGGGTCAGAGCACAGGGTCAGCATTGATACCGTCCTTCTGGAGCAGAAAGGGTTAAGGGCCGTTCTCAGGGGCCCACGGTAA
Organism: Notarius quadriscutis; assembly: GCA_026167865.1. Classification (NCBI taxonomy): domain Eukaryota; kingdom Metazoa; phylum Chordata; class Actinopteri; order Siluriformes; family Ariidae; genus Notarius; species Notarius quadriscutis. The sequence goes on along the minus strand of JANZLB010000002.1, from coordinate 60,594,575 downwards.
CAGCTTTGGTGTTGTTCATGAGGCCCAACATTTATTTAAAATTCTAAACTATTCTTGGAGCTGTAGATCTTTCTGTTCCTCCGACACATTCACTGAATGAACAGACGGTAAATATGGCGAAAGAAAAAAAAATTAAATATAATCCATTTATCTCTCTATCTAAACATTGTGTGTGTTGATGCTGATTGGTTGGCTGGCGTAATGCTCATTATGACATCACCACCTGTCGGTTGGAATTCAAATTTGCTCTCATTTCATATGAAGTGTAAACAATTTTATTTTATTTTTTTTTTCAGTATTGGGGGGGAGAAATTCAGAATAGAACCTCAGTCACAGTGTCTAAGGATTTATTTCATTATTTTTACAAGTTTTAAGTGGAGAATTGGGACACAACCACAAACTGGAGAGCGTGATGATGGTTTTCAGAAATATCCACAAAAATGTTTCAATCATGATGTGATTGATAAACAAATTTCAGTCAATTCAGTCTTTTGGACCAAAAATCAATATAAAACTGAAGGACTGATGGTAACCATGACGACTGGAGGTTTTCAACTAAAGGTTGAAATGCAGGTTTAAAAAAAAAAATTCTTATCTGAACATGCTAATGCTAACCTACAGCTATTAGCAATGGCTAAATAGCAGCAGCTTGTCTTTCTGTTTATTATTGTAGCTCTGGATTATTAACGATTTGAACACATTTAACAGGAAAATCTTTCACCTAAAAGCACTTATCTGTAATTTGCTACTTTGGCCAGTTGTGTTTTGACTGTAACAGTGTTTTTGTTCACCTGAAAGTATTTTCTCGCTCGTTGTAGCAGTTTTATTGTTTGAACAACTGACAAATGGAGCAGTAAAACATTTTAACTTGGAAACTTTTCAGAAAGTATGATGCATGATGACATGGATTACGTTTTTGTTTTTTGTTGGGTTATTTTTTTTAATTTTTATTTTTTCGAGTTCCAGACGTTAGTGCAAGGCCAGCGGATGTGGTGATGAGTTCTGTGTGCGAGTGTGAGAATCAGATAACACACGGTACCTGATAACACGCAGTACTCAAACGCTGAAGTCAAAAACACTGAGGAAATTATGAAAGCTGTCAAAAACACTCAGCCGCGGTTATCGAGTCGTCACTACGGCGTGTTTCAGTGCGTTCTGTCGCTCTGACAGCGTTCAGTCAGAAATAATTCAGCATGCAGAGTGTTAACACACTTGTGTGAGGTGTGTGTGTTACATGCAAAGTGAAATCAGGGAAGGTGGTGATGATCATCACCTGGATCACTTCAGCCGAAAGAGCAAAAACACATGGATTTGGTATTAACTAACAAAGAGTTATTTTACAAATGAAAATGACTGACTAAGTTTTAATTCATGGAGGTTTGTTAAGAGTTTTAAATCCTCACATTTCTGGATGTGCTTGAGATGTGTGGGACTTTTTTTAAGTCCTACTTCAGTAAACACTCGACCAATCACACCTATAATATTTTGGTTCTGTTTCTCAAAATACAAACAGATGAGTGATTTAAACCACCGTGACCAGCCAGTGTGGAATAAAACCCTTCCCTGTTCTTTCGAGCTGGCTGGAGCCCTAGTTAGACTGGATGAGTTTTCCATGTGGAGGTGTGTAACAAACTGATTACTGATGAATCCGTCAGTTTTTACAGACTGTGTGTGTGTGGACAGTTTACACCGTGTTATTTTCCCTATCCATTAAAATGAGCAGATGGAATAACTAACTGCAGCTGATGTGCTGTACGTACAGTGTTTCCTGTCTGGAGGTAAAGATTGTGGTGAGGGAAAAGACACTCCAGGAAGTGTTTGCTCTTTTCCATTGTTTTCCAAAAGTTTAAAGAGCAGAATGTTAAAATAACGTTAGAGACACAAAGCTTCAGAGGGTTTCAGAGAAGATGTTGAGTTCCTGGCACACGCCCAGACTGAATATATCAGTCATGTAACCTACTAATGATCAAGCATGACCACACCCCCTATGACGAGCACTTTAGAGGGGACAATCAATTAACCAGAGCAGGAAGTGTGTGTGTGTATGTTCCAGGTTCTGTCTCATAATCTGTGGATAATGATTGTGTGTGTCAAGTCGAGTTTATTTGTATCGCGCTTTTAACAATAAACGTCGCAAAGCAGCTTTACAGAATTTGAACGACTTTAAACACGAGCTAATTTTATCCCTAATCTATCCCCAATGATGAAGCCTGTGGCGATGGTGGCAAGGAAAAACTCCCTCAGACGACATGAGGAAGAAACCTCGAGAGGAACCAGACTCAA
>JANZLB010000002.1:60239900-60250166 GCA_026167865.1 Notarius quadriscutis | reverse complement strand
GTATTGGGTCATGGTGAAGCAGGAAAAAATAGCGGAGAATTTAGGGCCACGTGGAGATAAATTCATTAATTGTTCTACTTTAAAAAAAAAATTAATAAAATTGGAAGTCTGTGATTCGAATTCAGTAGCTTTTGGTCACTAGACAAAAATAATTGGGTGTTGGGAAAATTCTTTTTATGACCTAAACATGAAAAATCTGAAAAGCAGTCTAGCTTTAACTATTTGTGCTGTCTTTCTGAAAATACATGATCGGCGGAATATCTGAAGGCATCTCACAGGTGTTTAGTTTGCTGTGCTGTAGAAACAGGGCTGAAGTCATCCAGGTAAAACTCTCACCTGTCACGAGTCAACATGCTAATCAGTGTCAAAAAAAATAAATCCCCGTGTGGGACAAGCGGACAGTCCAAACACACAGTTAGTGCACGATTTGTGTAGGACGTGTAAGACATGTTTATTTTCCCACTCTCTCATTTTGTGATGGAGATCTTAAAAAAAAAAACCCTGCACATCTGTTTAACATAACCAAACAATGCTCGCACTCGGCCGTATTTAAATACGAGTGTTAAACGTCCCGTGTGTATCGAGCGAACCAGCCTCGTGTCCAAAACAAACACTCGGTGAAACTGCAGTAGTCTGTCAGAGCGGACGAGCGGAGAAATTTCCTCCTCTTGCTCAACATCGCAGAATGTTTGATTTCTTGTCAGATACGTTCTGCTCAACATGAGCGACGCTGTCCAAAAAGCCTCTCCGTGTTCTCACTGATTGTCTCGAAGTTGGCCAGAAATCTCCGACGCCTTCCCCGTGTCCGTGTAATCGGTTCCAGGTGCGAGGTGAGAGTACCGGGTGGGTGTGTGCCTCAGGACACATGGATCATCACATTAAACACGTTGGTCAGTTAGCGAGAGATAGCAAGCGCCGTTCTCTGATTGGTCAGAAGGTGTTGATTAGTTTTCTATGTTTATTTATATCCATATTAATACGTTATCATTTCTATAGTAACAGCTCGTTCACAGGGATGTCTGAGATTAAAAATGTATTGATATGGTGAAGTTTTCTGAATCTTCAGGACGCCTTGTGGTTCCTCTGGAACGTGACAAGCTGCGTTTTATCTTTTCAAGATTGATATTTATCTTTATATTTATCTTAACGTTGTCTCCAGCTGCTATAACATAAGTGAGAACAGGAACTGTAACCATAAACAGATAAAAATGATGATAAACGTAAAATTGTAAGAGTTGTCAAATGTCTGTAGTGTAAGAGGAATAAAACACTCGGGGACATGCTGTTTCAGGAAAATAATCAACATGTGAGTGCTCAGAGTGACTCCGCTTCATCACACACACACACACACACACACTCACACACACACACACACACACACACACACACACACACACACTCTCTCATTGTTTTGTTGATTATTTTCCAGCAACAGCACAACAATGGTGTTTCTGTTTCGGTGATTTGGAGGAGTTTTATGGAGCAGATCTGTAAATTATCGCCGGTGTTTATCCGTCTGGAGGTTCACACAGTCCTCATTCGCTTTCAGGGATCACCTCTGAGCCTCGTGTGTGTGTGTGTGTGTGTGTGTGTGTGTGTGTGTGTGTGAGTGAGTGAAATCAGTCCTGATATCCCTCAGTGCTGAGTGACAGGATGAACACATCCAGCTTTTTACACTCCGAGATGTTAAACAGACGCCAATGAATGAACAAACCAGTGTATTGTAGCGAAAATGACTGGAAGATCACAGCGCGCACACACACACACACACACACACACACACACACACACACACACCAGACATCCCACCCTGAAAAAACTCATTTCAAAAAGGAGGCAGAACCACCAACACTCACACCACCATACAATTTACTCACGTAAAACACACACACACACACACTGTCTGTCTCTCTCTGCCTATTTCTCTCCATCTCTCTCAGTCTGTCTGTCTGTCTGTTTCTCTCTCTCGCACTCTTGCTATCTCTCTAAAAGCCTGATTGCCCTTTATCATTACCTTTGTTACCCTGAACATGAGATGACCTTTGACCCCAGCTGTTGTGTCATTGTCTGCACCTATGTGTGTGTGTGTGTATGTGAGCTCAGTAAAGAAGTTGTAATTAACAGTGTCTGTGGTCTGTTTGGTTAACAGGAAGCCACATAATCTCACAGTAATATCCTGTTGTGTTTCAGCCTCGTTGCCGTGTTGTTTTAGTTTATTGCGTTTTTTTCCCGTCTGCATTAATATTAAAAATATATCCTGCTCCTCTCCCCTGCGGCTCCACCGGCCTTTCTGACCGCTGCGGATTCTCCGTCTCGGATCATCGATGAGATTTGTGTAAATATTTATTGGAGCAGCTCGGGCTGGTCTGAGTGTTCAGGTTTGACAAGCAGTTAATAAACGTTTCTGTGCTCAACTTCCTCTCCGCTTTATTGCTTTAATTCCGTTAAATAAATTCACAGACGGGTCAAACTGAGGCCGCGCTCCGATCCTGTTTTTCTTTGTTAGTTAGGACACAAACATGCGCTCGAGGTCGACAACTCATGGGACTTTTACATTTTTTCCCAAAGAATTGTAATTTGTTACTTTAACCAACATCAAAAAATGTACACAGTATACAATCTTGGATTTTTTTTGGTTTGATGCCTAAAGTTAATGAAAGCAAATTGGTAATTAAAAATGTATCCTTTAGCAAGCCAGTCTTCTGCAGAATGATATTTGCATAAATGGGATTTGACTTTGATTTTTTTTTAATTGATCCGAATTTTCGTCCTTTATGATAGAATTCTCTATAAAGTTACATGAGACATTATCACAAAGCAGGTTAACAGAAATAAATAAATTCGATTGAATTTATAAATTTATCCCAATGATCAACCCTGTGGCGATGGTGATGAGGAAAAACTCCCTCAGATGACACGAGGAAGAAACCTCGAGAGGAACCAGACTCAAAAGGGAACCCATCCTCGTCTGGGTGATAACAGATAGCGTGATTATAAATAACTCACTTCTATAACCGTGTCCTATAGAGTCACAAAGTATAACCAGGAAATTCATTATAGTTTAACAGGAAATCTGTTTTGTTGAAGTTATAAACTGTTCATTGATTGCATGAGTGCAAAACTGTTCATGAGAACTGCAGTCCTAAAGTTATCATGGTGATTGTCATCCTAAACCATCGTAGCAGAACTGTAAGCGTCCAGAGCGTCTTCTAAGTGCGACTTTTGACTGTCTATATGGGGGCCGTCCTCCACAGGAGCGAAGTGATGAGACTCCAGCCAGAAGTAGGGCATCAGGATGGATCAGGCAGGTCAGAGGAGCAGAAGAGGTCGGGGTGGCGATAGCATCCATACGTCCCAGTTTACCAAAACACTCGATACCCGAGGATCCTCCAGATCTGCTGCTTTACCTGATTAAAAACTATTCACAAAAGACTTGACTAAACAGACATGTTTTCAGCTGAAACTTAAACACTGAGACTCATTAAACTTATTCAGTTTGGTTTGTACTCCATAAATTAAATTCAATTTAAAACAGAATTCTGTCTAAAAAAGATTAAAATATGCAAAAGTGTAAAAGGCAAAATTGTAAATTGTTCATGAAAAATAATCGTTTTTTTTTGTTCACAAAATTAATTTTCCTCATTTTGTATTTATTTCATTAAATTCAGATTTGATTTGGTTCAATTGATTTCAAACACAATTAAAAATTGTGCTGTTTTTGTTAATTTGTGCAAATCTGAAATTAGAATTTGATGCACTGAATTTGAAATATTATCAATTTATTCTAAAAAGTATGCATTAAATGTTATGAAATTAAATGTACCTCCAAATTTCAATTCATTCATTCATTTGTCCATTTCAAACCTGATATACATTTACATAAGACTGAAATTATTGTGACATAAAATATTACTGCATGGAGATTTTGTAGATTTTTGGATATTTTTCTGGCCCTGAAATTTGCTCCACCCCCTTTCAAATCAGAGCTGCTCTGCTTCGCATCTTTCTTTCAAAAGTAAATGATATAAAGCATACTGAGTTTAACCAGAGGGGGCGGTAATGGGATGTAATTCCTCATGTAGGCAGCAGAGGGTGAAAAATCACAAACCGCTGCTTTAAAGATCAAAGATTTTCAACTAATTCAATTGTGTTATATTGTTGGAGTAAGCTGCATGTCTCGGAATTGAGAAATACAGAATCTTGGTTTTGAAGGGTATTCTGAAGCGACTCAAGATGCTTAAATAAATGTATTATAAACTTTATTTTTTATGTTTTATTGATTTTATAATAATAATTTAACCCAGTGAGGAGAATCATGTGGGCAGTTTATACATATTTTATAAAGAATGTTTATTTAACAGAACATTAAACTGTGGAAAATTGATTCTTTGTGCAAAAGTGATTTGAATTCCTGAGCTACATTGTACCGAGACGTTTTTAATGACGTAAATAAAGCGCGGCGAGGTTCACTGTGTCGTGTTGCTATGCTCCAGGATTAAAACAGAAAATAAATCTGTGTGAAAGTCAGTTATTGGTGTGTTTGGTATTATTAGAAGAAGGATTGTTGTGTCCAAAGTTTGGTTTTGTGCCAAATTAATTCTCATAAAAAGATTTTTACCAGATTTCTTATAAAATGTTTAAAATCTCAGATGTTCGAGAAGGAAATAAAACCAAAGAGGAACAGGCCATAAAGAATCGAGCAAAATCTGTGTGTGATAAAAAAAAAAAGAACATTCTCAAGAATTCTGAACCCTGCGTGTTACGAGATCGTGATTTTCCCGTAAACTGAAACGTAAAGATGGTGCATGTTGCGTTTGTTTGTTTTTTGAGTCGTTTGTAAATCTGGGTGTGGTTTTTTTTTTCCTTTGTTTTTCTTTGGACTTTCCGAGAGTTTCAGGGAAATTGAGTCCCCTGTTCTTAATTTTTTTATTTTATTTTATTTTTTTGTTAGTCACTGTGTGGGATTCTTTTTGTGCCCGTTTAAGCCACCTGGTCATGACATCATTAACGAGGTGGCGTCATGTGACACCCACTAACGAGTGGCTGTTTTTATGGGAAAGAAATCCCATCTGTTTGGGGAAACAGTCATTCAGCCAAACGCTAATGATGAAGACTTTATTAAAGAAAGAGAGAAAGAAAGAAAGTGAAGCAAGTGCAGTTTGGAGAAAAAAACCTCTGAAGTTGTGTAAACATCCACAAAGCCGTACAGCGACGTTTGGGAGTAACACAATATGGCGTCGTTATTGAATTAAGCCAACGTGTCGTAATTCCTGGACGTGTTAGCAGCGTATTAGTAATTCTTTATAAATCTGTTTTATTTCATTTTCTCTTCCTGCCTCATCATCGTTCCTGCTATTCCCACGTGAGAAAGCCGCCTCGTGATCCGGAGTCAGAGTGCCTCCAGTGTGCCGAGGCAGCGTGACTCAGCATGACGACGCCGTAAACGAAGCGCTCTGGCAAGCAGACGGAAGGGAAAAAAAACGGCTTCTGGGAAAAAGATGGGCTCGCTCTGGGTTGTGTCATTTGTTACCCTGTGTTCAATTTTGCGACAAAATTACTTGCAGTCCACCGTAAATCACTCACGTTTCTGACACGTGTTCATAACGCTACTTCCTTGGCCAAACTTTTTTTCATTCGTCTGAGAAGTGCAGGTCCAGCCTGTGATGGAGGACGGAGTTCACACTCATTTTTATTTTATTGTTTATTTTTAAAGCTGTTTCATTTTTTCACTCTGTCACTCTTTCACTCGTGTGTTCCTGGTTCACTTTTTTACTGGTTTCATCTTTTCAGTATTTCACCCTTTGCTTTATATTTTTTGTTTACTGGTTCATTCTTTCACCTTTTCACATTTTCACTCTTTCACCTTTTCTCTCTTTCACATTTTCATTCTTGTACTCTTTCACCTTTTCACTCTTTCACCTTTTCTCTCTTTCACATTTTCATTCTTGTACTCTTTCACCTTTTCACTCTTTCACATTTTCACTCTTTCACCTTTTCTCTCTTTCACATTTTCATTCTTGTACTCTTTCACATTTTCACTCTTTCACATTTTCACCTTTTCTCTCTTACACATTTTCATTCTTTCACATTTTCACCTTTTCTCTCTTACACATTTTCATTCTTGTACTCTTTCACCTTTTCACTCTTTCACTCTTTCACCTTTTCTCTCTTTCACATTTTCATTCTTGTACTCTTTCACATTTTCACTCTTTCACCTTTTCTCTCTTTCACATTTTCACCTTTTCTCTCTTTCACATTTTCACCTTTTCACTCTTTCACGTTTTCACTCTTTCACCTTTTCACTCTTTCACATTTTCACTCTTTCACCTTTTCTCTCTTTCACATTCTCACCTTTTCTCTCTTTCACATTTTCATTCTTGCACTCTTTCACCTTTTCACTCTTTCACCTTTTCTCTCTTTCACATTTTCATTCTTTCACACTTTCACTCTTTCATTCTCCTGTATCTCTTCATTTCTTGCTGGTTTCATCTTTTCAGTATTTCACCTTTTCTTTTTATTTCTTTATTCACTGATTCATTATTTTACCTTTTCATTCTTTCACTTTTTACCCTTTTTCACTCTTTCACCTTTTCACTCGTGTGTATTCCTGTTTCGCTTTTTTACTGGTTTAATCTTTTCAGCATTTCACTCTTTCAATTTTATTTTGTTCACTGATTCATTCTTTCACCTTTTCACTTTTTCATTCTTTCACTCTGTCAAGCACTCGACTCTTCGTCCTGTAGGAAAGTTGGATGAGGGAACCTGCTCCATCGCACATACATCATGGAATTTCCTCTTTTCTTTTTTTTTTTTAGTGTGAAAGATTTATTAGAGTGAGTTTTGGACGCTGAAGCACACGGAGCCTCTCGCACGCTGCCAGCTCACTCGCTTGCTTTCAGAGCTGAAGAGAGGCTTTTTGTGAGCAATCAACACAGCTAGCGCAAGATGAAACGTCTAGCGCCATTAGCTAATTAAACAAGCGGACGGCGCATGAGGCGACTTTTCCCTGCGAACGCGGGCGGAAACCCGAGCCGTCTGGGCCGCGCCATGACGTTGATATTAATGGGTTTGTACCAGAACGAGTCGCTGACATCCCGAGCCGTCTGCTCCACTTAGCGCTGGCCATGTTTCCGTTAGTGCTGGCTACCTGTTTTGTCACGACTTTATTACACTTCGGTGTAGATTGTGTTTATTCTGGCAGTGCTGCTTCTAAAGTCAGAAATAAAATCAGACACTGTGTGTGTCGTGCTGTTATAGTAAAATAATCAACAATGGCGTGGTGTGATGAAGTGGAGACGCTGTTCATCACCGTGAAGTGGATTATTTTCTGACAACGGCACGTCCCCGGGTGTTTTATTCCTCTTACGTCACAGCAGTTGAACTGCTGTTATAGAAAACTAATCAACACATTCTGACCAATCAGAGTCCAGGATTCAGGAACACTCTGATGTAATTCCTGCTACATTTAGTTACACAGCTGGACCGTTTACCCGGCTACCAGCAGCTAGCATGTGTAGCATGTTTTGCACGTTGTTTGTTTATTTTTACTTCGTTTAATTTCTCCAGATAGCGACTGCAAATCCAAGAATGTTACCAAGCGAACGTTTGCTAGCATGAGAGTTTTGTGTCACATTACTGCTTGTTACCTTCTATTACATTTATCCAGCGAACAGCAGCTAGCGTCTGTGTTATCTGCCATATTATTGCATTTTAATTCCTGTTATATTCACCAAACTCACGTCCTTGAGCATAATTGTCCATGTGTTCTGTTATCGCTAATTATTTACAAATATTTACCCAGAATTAGCATGTGTGTTGTATTTTACATTGCCGCTGATTACTTCCTGTTATGTTTACATGGCTAATAACAGCTAGCACGTGTGATGTATGGTACTTATTTTTCTTTTCAGTTCCTCCTTCTGGAACTCATGAAATCATCCATTTCTGTTCTTTTTAAATTAATAGATTGAATTTAAATGTTCAAACGCTGAAATTGTTGAAAGTGTTTCATTAGTTTTAAATGAATGAAAGGAAAAGTGTTTCATTATGCCGTTTTTTTTGTTTGTTTGTTTGTTTATTTCAATGTTCTCATTTCTCCACATTCGGGGCACGTGTGATGCGGTGTTCTGTTGGTTATAAAACGTGTAACGTAGCCCACATGTGAGGGGTGTGTTAGTGCAGCTCATCAGGAAACTGACGTCTTGGCTCCGTGTCGAAAATCTCGCGAATGCCTCGTGCTTGTTTTTCCCTTGTTGAAAGACGGCAGGCCAAGATTCTGTCTAGTCGTAAAACATTTCCAGTCAATCAGTACGCTAATGCAACCCAGTCTCTCGTTCCTCTTATCGTCTCTGTTCACGTTTTCTTCAGCGTTAATATCTCTCTGCTTGTTCTGAGAATCTCTGCATGTAGCTTTGCATTATTATGATTATGATTACTATTATTATTATTATTATTGTTGTTTAATTAATCCATTTTACATTCGATAGCTGAGCTTCAACACGTCCCTGGCGTGCAAACATTTTGCGCTAATGCTAATCAGATTAACCGTGGAATGCGCCGTTAGGAATTGTTAATTTCCCCAGCGTTTACAGCTCCTCATGACAGAGAACGAGAGGCTACGATGCTCTTACAGTGTGTCATAACTGTCCCGAATCCAAGCTTTAATCGCTTTAACCACGAAAAAAAAAAACCCCGAGCCGTATCGGTTTACTAATACAGTGGAGCTGAGCGAACTGGGCCTCGCTGTTTCAAAAGGCTTTAAATCCTGATTCCCAGCAGAGACGGTGAGCTGCATGTGCTGAGAGAGTTCCACGCTCGCTAATGACCCTCATTTAGCCTCGTCTTACACCAGAGGGACAAGCGGATACGTCTCATTCCGCTGAGCTAATAATGGACTTTAATAGAGCAATGTCAAGGCTCATTATGTCAATATTTACACTGCTAATAACAGCTAGTATGCATGTTAGCATCAGTTTTTCACACGTGGGACCTAGAAATATGTTTTATACATTTATACCTGCTACATTTTATAGCTAAAGTACTATTCAGGCAGCAAATATGGTGTATATAATTATATGCTGTATTACACTCACAGAATTCTCAGTTCTGATTGGTCGGTAGGTTTCTATAGTGCAGCTGCAAATCACAGCTGTATATCAGTGAGCTCATTCTTTCTGATACGTTGTCGTTTCTATAGCAACAGCTCATTCACAGGGACGAGTAGTGCGAACGCTCCAGGCAAACATGCAGCATTTATGGAAGGAGTCTCCAGCGTTAACGCTTTGTAACAGTCAGACGTGCAGCTTTAACTCTAAGTTTTCCGACGTCTTTAGGACAGACGAGTTGACACTTCTTTGCGGTTTCTCGGTAACGTGATGTAACAAGCTGTGTTTTTTATTTTTTTTCTTATTAACTTTGAGAGATTAAAAACAAGAGGTTGGTGAGGGAACGACTGTTTATAGCTGCTATAATATAACGTAAGTGAGAACTTGGATAGTCCACAACATTAAAGTGACATGGGTCGATGTATTCAATAGATGAATAGTACCCTGTTGAACTAGAATAACCCCGAGGTACTTGAACCATGCGCTGTATTGCCCGCTGCCTCACGTCTGTGAAGGAGAATGAGCTGGGAAAACACTGCGCACTAATGTTTACACTCAGGTACAGAAACAGCTGAAGTTTATCCTCATTATCATATTATAATGAGTGAAGTTGCAACAAACACGGTGGAACCGGTGCCCTCCGACACAGAAGCGAGCGCTCGAGAGCCAGCAATATTTCCTCGGCTTGTTTGCGGTCTTTTCTGGCGCGTTTTGCCTCTGACAATGTCAGATCCTTCCTTAAAATTGTTGTTTTTTTTGTCTCAATTTAGGAGTCTTCGTTCGATCTGGGCGATCCGCCATGTTTGCTGTGGCTCCACGGTCGTGACCTCTGACCCGCATATAACCTCACGTGACTTTTCCGAACTGGCTGCTGAGCGAGCGGTTTGTAAACAGACTAACACATGGTTAGGACGCCCCGCGTTAGGAAATAAAATGTATTGAAACAAGATGATGCATACCAGCTATGGGGATGGGTATCGGCTCAAACGATTCAGAAAGGGGAGTGGGTTAAATGATTCCTGAACCAGCACATCGACCTGTGTCACCTTTAAATGTAGCTATAAATGGATAAAAAGTATGATGAGGTTTTCTCATCTCATTATCTCTAGCCGCTTTATCCTGTTCTACAGGGTCGCAGGCAAGCTGGAGCCTATCCCAGCTG
>JANZLB010000002.1:60220550-60238606 GCA_026167865.1 Notarius quadriscutis | reverse complement strand
CACACACACACACACACACACACACACACACACACACACACACACACACACACACACACACACACACACACACTCTCCTTATTTCCCCCTTTCTCCATTTTTGCGCACACATTCCGAACACTAGCCGCAGTATCCCGCTGCATCAGATCCAGATTTTGTGAAAACACACACACACACACACACACACACACACACACACACACAGAGCCTGTGATGAGGATTTATGAAGGTGTTTATGAAGTGTGTAATCCCTCAGCAACCTTATGATGGTTATCAAATGATTATGTTTACATTTATGGCTTTGGCAAATGCATTTACTCCATAATAATAATAATAATAATAATAATAAAAGCAGCTCTGTGAAAATTAAAGGTGCAGTCTGTAATATGTAGAGCCCTCTGCTGGCCACGAGGCAAACTGATGTATTAATTAATAAACATCTCGTTAAGTTGACCCCGCCTCCATTGTTGAAACAAATTTGTAGAGCAGCTGCTTGTCCAGGTGAGGGCGGAGCCTGTTACTGTCCATCCATCCGAGTTGCATCTTTAGTAAATAATGGCACCGTCTGTATCACATCCAGCCTCTCGACAAACAGTCATCACACAGACACACACCGTTATCAGCGAAAACACTGTCCAGGTGAATTCAATAAAAACTGCTCGCTGTTAATAAACAAACGCAGCAAAGACGTCTACGAAGTGTGACACTCAGAGTGTGTGAGATGCAGTGAGTGTGTGTGGATAGGTATATACTGTATCTATGTCATGTTAGTCATCATCATCGGCATTTCTCATCTGATCACCACCATGATTGGCATCATAACTCTCGTGGTAGCCGTTACCGTCTTTATGTTTGGCAATCGTCACTGTCATGTTTGTTCTCATCAGTGTCATGTTTCGCAACATCATTGTCATGGGAGTCATTATTACAGTCCTGTTTCACACCACTGTCATGTTTTACATCATCATGGTCATCTTAATCGCAGTCATGTTTGTCATCATCACTGTCAGGTTAGTCATCGTCACAGTTATGTTAGTCATCACTGTCATTTTTGTCTTCACTTTTATGGTAGTCATCATCACCGTCATGTTAGTCGTCACCATCGGGCTAGTCATCATTGCCATGTTTTACATCATCACAGTCATCTTAATCACTGTCATGTCTGTCATGATCTTCATCATCACCGGCATGTTAATCATCACTGTCGTGTTAATTATCACTGTCATGTTTTGCATCATCAGGTTCATCTTAATCACTGTCATGTCTGTTATTATCACTGTTATCATCACTGTCAGGTCAGTTAACACAATCATGGTCGTCGTCATCATGTTAACCATCACTTGCTGCATCATCACTGTCATGTCTGTCATCACTACTGTGTTACTCATCATTTTCTTGTTTGTCATCACAACCATCATGGTTGACTTCATCACTGTCATGTCTGTTATCAGCACGGTGATGTCGTGGTTAGCACTGTCACCTAACAGCAAGAAGGTTCTGGGTTCAAACCTCATGGCCGGCGAGGGCCTTACTGTGTGGAGTTTGCATGTTCTCCCCGTGTCTGTGTGGGTTTCCTCCAGGTGCTCCGGTTTCCCCCACAGTCCAAAGACATGCAGGTTTGGTAAAATACCCAGCCACTGGGGTCATACAACACGGTGTTGGGGAGGGTTGCATCAGGAAGGGCATCCGGTGTAAAACCTATGCCAAATCAAATATACGGAACAGATCCACTGTGGCGACCCCGAATGAACGGGAGCAGCTGAAAGAAGAAGACGTCTGTTATCCTGAGTGTCATGTTAATCATCACTGTCTTGTTTGTCATCATCTCCATCCATGTCTGTTATCCTGACTGTGGTCTTTGGCATCATCGCTGTTCTGGATGTCGTCATCAATGTCATGTCCGGCATCTTCAACATCATGGTCATGTTTATCATCATTGCCACAGTTATTGTCATCAACACCATCATGTTTATAATCGCGATTGTAGGAGCCATTGTAAGGTTTTTCATAACTGGATGTAAATATCATTGCCAGTAATAAATATTGCCGTGTGATTTACAGACATCATCACCGTCACCATCGTCAACATCCTTTTTCGTTTGTTAAAAAAAAAAATAAGGAACCGAAGCACCAGAACCTTGTACAGTAGTTGTTCTCGGAGGTACTGATGCATCATGGGAGATAGGATCTCATGCATCACATAAACCATGATGTGATGTTATCTTTGATGTTTGTTCTTTTCTGTCAATGCTAAATTAATAAATCTGAGTCAGAGCTGATGAGTCAGACTCGTATTGAGTCATATGTAACGATATCTAGTTGCAGATGCAGGGGTGGGATCCAGTCACGCTGTATTAAACACACAGATGGAAAAGTGAATTTCGGATTGTTGAGAAAGCGTTTCAGTTATGCGTGGGCGATCTGCGCTCACCAGCCTCGCGCTCACGTTACCGCTAAAGCAAACAATTGCGCAGTGAGAAACTCCAGCTCCGATCCTTCATGAATACGAGACCGTAGGCTGTGGAATTAAATAACACAGCAGGGCCTCGTTATCCGTTTCACTTTCTCCCAGCAGACCAGCGGCGGAATTTCTGAAGCCGGTTCTGTTTTAGCTGTATAAAGATGTCCGAGTCAGCAGTTATGGTTCTGTGAGCAGGAGGTTATGGGGTTGAATCCCAGCACGGTTACCGAGCCACTGTTGGGCATTTGATCAAGATCGTGTTTTGGACTGAATGCTTGGCAATAAATATTGAAATGGATATTGTGAAATATTGAATTCAGTGACCACATGGTACAGAGGGAAAGACGAGGTGTAACAGCTGAGTGTGTAAAAGCTGCAAGGCTAATGTAGCTAACAGAACGGAGAGAGCAATGAAGGGGCAGAAGGTTCGGTGCTACTGTGACTTGCGTTAGGATTCTGTACATCTTAGACACAACGTCTACACTTTGCCTCTGTTTGTGGAAATGTATTAGATTTAATCCTGATTAGTTGCTATAAAACAAAACCTTGGCGGATGATGAGTGACGAGCCCAATCTGGCAACCCAGTCATTAGATGCTTTCAGACTGGAGGGACTTTTTCATAGTTCTTAGAACTGTTGGAGGAAGTTCCCCCTTTTTTCTGAGTCCACACAGCAGGAAATGATGATGATCAGGGTTACATAGGTTCTGTTCCCATACAAGAGGCACCATGAGTGATGTAAGTGTATGATGATTGGTCAAACACGAGCCAATGCAGCACCGTCAACCGCCATTTTTAAAAATGTGCAGTAATAACTCTGTGGAGCTGAATGAGGCCGCGAGCACACTGAGGCACCGTCACACAACAATGAAGTATGTCAAAGAGTGATGTTTTTTTTTTTTTAAGTCTTGGTGACTCAGAAGAGATGATTATTATTTCACTGGAATTGTAAATGAATGGAGCGGCGAATGAGAACTTTGGCACGAATATTTGTTGTAATTGTTCGCAACTGTAGTCTCTCATACTCTTGATTTCTCCATCTCTCTCTCCTTCTCATCAGTTTGTCATCTTTCCTGTCTCTCTCTCTCTCTCTCTCTCTCTCTCTCTCTCTCTCTCTCTTTGTCTCTATTTTTCTATCACTCTCTGTTCTCTCTCTCTCTCCTCATGTTCCCAAAGTGAGTAGATAATTAATGCCGTGTCCGCTCCCTCTCTCTTTTCCTCTCTCTCTTCCTCTATAATTAGCCGTTAGAGGCGCTCAGATGAGATGATGGAGTGATGGACTTTACGTCCCGTCTGTCATCAGCACCAGAACCTCGGCAGTAAACAGATCCAGTGACTCTGCCGGCCGCTCATCTTCTCCGCTCTGTTTTACTCTCAGACTGTAAGGAGAAAGTGACGACTTTTAAACCCCATGTAGTGGACCAGCGAGAAGCAGTAGAGGTTCAGGTCTTGGTACTTGGTGCACTTGGGAGGAAAAGGGTACTTCAGGGGTTTCTTCTGGAGAAGTGCACAAGATACACAAGGAAGCGTGTTTTCTATCATCGTAAGGTCATTTTACAAAAACATAAAAACTCTGAAATGCTTTTCGGTACCAGTGAGCAGCGTTCGAACCGAGGTATTGAGCAGCACCCCATCTGGATCCGTCTGAAATAAAAAGGAAACAGTATCAAGTGTTTGAGTTCTGGAGCGTTTCTCTGTTCTGGGAACAATTTCAGTCCAATGCTGGTGTTGGTGTTAAGGTCAGAGTTAGTGACTGTCACGTATCTGGTGCTGATGAGTGCACGAGGTTCTTGATTTAGTTTTCACAGGTCACTTCCTGTCGCGGTTCTCTTCAGATCGAGGTCTCAGGAACATGACACACTGGGAAAATTTTTTCTGAGAATTCTTCCTCGAAGTTGTTGCTTGCATCTGGACAGCAGGTTTGTTCACCTCGCATCATGTGTTTAATCAAGCTCTGATCTGAGGTTTTGAAACCTTAAAGAAAAACAGAGATGAAGAAATAAAACAAGAATAAAAAAAAAGGTGAAACAAACAGCGGAGGAATTTCTCGTCTCATTCCCAAATTAGTTTTTTTTTTTTTAAAAACAGCAGTAGGGCCAGATTTCAGGACTTTAATTGAATTTAATTGAAATTAGGCTGGCGATTTGCAGCAGATGAAGCTGGCTGTTAAAAGCGCTGACGTTCTGGATGTGGAACTGATACGTGTAAACGATGTAATGGGAATGTTTCAGGGCAAGCTGGCTTTAATTTAGTGCCCTGACGAAGTGCATGAGGAAACCTGTCTCCCCTTAGCTGTCTCGCTGAATCATATGGATATAATTTCATCCATTTGCGCCGCTCTGCTCCATGCCTCGCTCCAGGGCTTTTGGAACACGACCGATTAAAGTCACATGTTTCTCTCAGGTCTGGTCTTCTGTGGAAAAAAAAAATCCTCACACTTGTCATTCAGCAGCAGGAACGTAGAGTTCATTTTTATAAGCGTTTAAACGGCGCTGTGATCCGCGAAACATGTTATAACACGCTCCGTATAGGAGAACACAGGAACTCGCAAGGAACTCGTTAGAAGTCTGTTCGCGCTTTGGCTTTAAATAATTACACCTAATAATGGATTGGATGTTGCTCACAGCCCCAGGGTTTCAGCGGTGTCCACAGAAACCTGCAGAACATTCTCAGCCTAATGGGAACTGTGTGGGAACTGTCCAAAATCACCAACGCGGGTAAAGACCTCTGTAGACCACTGTATCAGGGTTACAAGTTATTATTTTATCTTTATACTCTTTCTGAAAGGCCTCACTAATGGGTTCTTTGGTTCATCCCTCTCGAGGAACCCTTAAACATTCAGTGAAGACCCTGAAACTTTTAGAAAGTTTAGACTATATATCCGTATTCTTTGCTTCATCCATGTTCTGGAGGAATGTTTAAAGGTTCTACATGGAGTGTTTTGTTGTCAGAAAGGTTTCCAGGTAGAACCCTTGATTAATCAATGAACCCTTTCATTGTTTTCTTCATAATATCACATAGATTGTACCATCTACTTTTCTACAAAGGGGAAAAAGAGGTTCTTCAAGGGTTCCTTAATGCTTTGATGGATATTTAGGGTTCTTATCTTCCAAAAAAATGGTTCTATGTGTAAGCACCTATGTACTTTAAAGGTTCTAAATGTTCTAAAATTAAGCACCAAGAGTGTAACACAGAAATGGGAATTTTAAAAAAAAAATCTCAAAACCTGGAAAGAACGTTTTTGTAAGCTAAGAACCTTTAATTATCTATTGAACCCATGAATAAACATTTTTTCTTCTTAATACTGTACCTAGAACCGTTTGTAACACACACACACACACACACACACATACATTTTACACTCTTAGAGAGAAAAAATGGGACCAGTTCTCCTAATGGGTTCTTTGGTTTTGTCTCTCTGGAGGAACCCAACCATGATTGTTCTATCTAGAATCCTACAACAGAGTTCTACAGTCAGAACAGGGTTCCAAATAGAACCCTCTTGGGAACCTAAGAACCCTGAATTAGCTACTCAGTCCAACCCTTAAAGGATATTTAAAAATGGTTTCTGCTTGTGTCCTGAGATCCAGCAAGCTCAATATTCAACTCCTGAGCAGGTTCTAGTGACTAAGAAGAAAATCATTTGGAGTTTGGACCACACAGGGGTTCTTGACTTCCAGAAAAAGGATCTGTGGGGACCCAGAGGGACGTAAATACCTCCTGGTTCTCTGTAGACCAATACACGGGGTTTAAAAGTCATTGGTACAGTATTATCGCTAGACTCTTGGAAAAAAGGCTCCATCGATCATCCTAATAGGATCCTATACAGTATATGTTCTATACAGAAGCTACAACAGTTTCGTTTAGCTAAATGTTGAACTCCTGAGAGGTTCTGGGTGTCAAGATGAAAATAACAAGCAGTCATTTGGAGTTTATATCAAACACTTTGTTGCAGGGTTCTAAATAAATCCTTCCCCCAAGATGCACAACCAGAAACAAGTTGTAAATTGTTTAAAGTATATGCTCAAGTAGGGACATAAAACATTCCTAGCCCTCTCTAGTCATCAAATGGTTGTCTACTGGACCTCTAATGCTCTTGATAGGTTGTTGGAGGCATCATATAATCCCTATGTAGTGCGCATATGACTTGAGCAGGGACCTGCCTCACATCTGACTCACGTTTAAAGTTTATAAACCCTTATTTTATGGATTATGTCATGCCCTACCCTGTCTAGTGACATACAGTGCACTATGTAGCATACAGAAGTAACTAAACACCCTTCCCTCCTCCCCTCGGTAGTGTTTGTTCTAGATGCTGCCAACACCGTGTTTTTTTTTCCACTCTGTGTCCATGCTGAGCCCATCAGGCCATCTCTGAACCGGTCGTGTCTCATTTCCGCTGTACGACTCGATGCCTTTGCCGCCGTTAATCAGCTCGGACCTGACTGTCACTCCGAATGTTTGCTGAAGGCTGTGAAGGCTGTTCGCGAAGGGAGCGGCGCCAAATACGCCTCGCTCTCGTCCACTCGGAGTGATCATCAGCGCGACTCGCTGCCTTCTTAGGCTTTCAGAGACAGAAGATAAACACAGTTTTACGGTGTTTAATCATTGCTAAATGTTTTTCATAACATCATAGGAGTGCAGGAAGTCTCAGACAGATTCCTACTGGACACCTAGTGCATTTTGTAGGGTGTAGAAGACTATATTTTATAATTTGATCTCCAGACGTTAGTTTGAGGCATTTGTTTTGGACCCGATCTTCAAGTCGCATGAAGTGTCAAATGGCTAGCTACATTTGATTCAGGTCCCCTATATACTAAAGGTACACTACACACATAGGGCATGATGTAATGGCTCCTATTTAGTGCAGTTTGGATATAGTGCACTTTATAGACTGTAGAAGTAACTTGTCATACCCAAGGTGAAACCTCAATCCTAGTGTACACTATGCCCATCCACCCTACATAGGTACACTACATAGAACTTGATATATTGGCTCCTACAAACTATTTGGTGCACTAGCTGTCCAATGGAGAGCCATTTTGTAGATGTAGTAGACTAGATAGCCTATAGGGTAAGTCATAAGCCATTGTTTCATACCCTATGTAGGGCATTTAAATAGGGAGTAGGGAACAGAATCACAACTATCTAGTGCACTTTATACTATTGGAATCTTTGGGATTCCTGGTGCTACTTCCTGTACATGTTAATAATAAGCTAATAATGTATGAGCTTCTGGTCAAGGCTCATGATTTCATCAGGTAGCATGATGTAAAGGCAGAGTAACCATGGAAACAAGACAAAAGTGTCTGGAGCATCAACATTTTCCTCAGATCTGTTGGTAAATTACTAGAAAAAAAAATCAGTGTGACTAAAATTACCCAATAAATACACTTAGCATGAAATGCTAATTCCATTTCAACAAGATTCCGCCATATTGACAAAAAGTCAGCATTGTGTTCAAAGTTCAGACTCAAAATCTTTTCATAAACAGAAGTGCTAATATAACGCTAATTAAATATAGCATGTGGCAAAAAGTTAGCATGAAGCTCTAATAATGAGCATAAAAATAGCAAGGATCAGAAGGAAATAATTAACAAGCTAACATAGATGGCTAGTTAGGGAGTTAGCATTAACATTAGCTAAGCTAACTAGTTAATGTAAGCATGACACTTTTTTTAGATAGTGGATTAGCTTAGCTGATGTTGCCAGACTGTTATATTGTGTAATGAAAAGCAGTGTTTTATGCAAAGCGCTCCAAGAAGATGCGAAGAAATTAAAAGAAAAGCTCGCGCTGATGTCACGCGATCAGTGATGAAGATTGCAGTTGGTGGGTGGGAGTTATGTTAGGCTCCGCCCCCACTGACTCGGGCACTTTTCATTCAAGCAAAATCGATTGTACTGTATATCTGAAAAGGTGTGTGTGTGAGAGAGAGAGAGAGAGAGAAATGAACGAAAATTCTACTACGATGTTTAGATTAAGCTTCATGCTAGCTTTGTGAGGTATCCCACAATGCACTGGTGCTCAGTTTGAGCAGTAATTGGTTGCCATGATTGCTTCGCTCACCATGGACTTGTAAAATCACCTCAGCCTTAAATGTGTACGACGTGAAAGAAAGAAATGAGTGATTATTTCCCTCTGCGCATAAACGCACACATGCTAACACACATGAGCGTGCAAGTGGTGTGTGTTTTTCTTTCTTTCGTCTACACTACTCTCAGAGCTGCTGTTACAGGAAATAAAGCAACACATTCTGACCAATCAGAATCCAGAATTCATCAGCACTGTGAGAAATTAATTATTGAATGAAAATATTATAAACTAATACTGTAATTAAAACTAGAAGCCAAATTTGCTCGTTGTTATAGTGCTATAGCTAAATCGTTAGCATCAAGTATAAGCTACTATTTCACAGTTGCCTAGCAACAGTGTTTCCACGACAATAACCACTTGAATGTGTGTATCGTAATGTGTGTGTTAATGTAATTGATACAAACACTAACAAGACACATGCTGGCATTGAGGAAGAACCTCTAAAACACACACACACACACACCTAGGCAAGGTCACTCGGTCTGCTGTGTGTGTGTGTGTATAGAGTTTCAGTGTGTATTGAATGGCTGTGTCTCAATAGCGAGTGAGTGGATGAGAAATAGAGAGCTCTCTCTCCTTCAGTGAAAACAGAGCCGCACTCCTGTGCTCTGATTGGTGCACCAAGGGGACAAGGGGGCGGAGCTCGGGGATAGAGTGTCCACTAAGTGATTGGACAGGAAGCTCCTAATACACTGCATTGTATGTTTTCTGAGGAGAGACTGTGTGTGTGTGTGTGTGTGTGTGTGTGTGTGTGTGTGTGTGTGTGTGTGTGTGTGTGTGTGTTTGTGTGTGTTGATGTCCAGCTGCCGTGGCTACCTTAAGTCCCATTATAGAGATGAGGTGGAGATATGTTACACACACACACACACACACACACACACACCTGGGTTAAATGGTTAAGATGTCAAGGTTGTGACCATACAGGGAAAGGCCTGCTCTGTGTGTGTGAATAATAAGTGAGTTAACAAAACTGTTAAATGCACTAACAGACTGTCTGTCTGTCTCTCTGTCTGTCTCTCTCGCTCTCTGTCTGTCTGTCTCTCTCTCACGTTCTTTCTCTCGCTCTCTGTCTGTCTGTCTCTGTCTCTCGCTCTCTCATGTTCTTTCTCTCTCTCTCTCTCTCTCTCGCTCTCTGTCTTTCTGTCTCTCGCTCTCTCACGTTCTTTCTCTCTCTCTCTGTCTGTCTGTCTCTGTCTCTCTCTCATGTTCTTTCTCTCTCTCTCTCACACACACATACACACGTTCTTTCTCTGTCTCTTTCTGTCTCACTTTCCCTGTCTCTCTTCCTCTGTTTCTTTGTCTGAGTTCCCTTGTCACCCCCTCTGTCTGTCTTCTTCTGTCTCACTTCCTTTCTCTCACTGTTCATTTCACTCTCCCTATTTTTCAATCTGTTTTGTCCTTGTTACTTTGTATCTTGTTCTTTCTTTCTCTCTCTCTCTCTCTCTCTCTCTCTCTCTCTCCCCCCTGCAGTTTGAAGGCTGTAATAAAGCATTCTCTCGCTTGGAGAACCTGAAGATCCACTTGCGCAGTCACACAGGTGAGAAGCCGTACCTGTGTCAGCACCCTGGCTGTCAGAAAGCCTTCAGCAACTCCAGCGACCGAGCCAAGCACCAGCGCACACACCTTGACACCGTAAGCTGTGTGTGTGTGTGTTCCTTCATGACCTCATATAGTCCACACTACAGTTACCGTGTGAGGGATAGATGGAGTGAAGAGGCTCATTAGAAGCAGAGTTTTTCGCTGTAGATGAGACGGAGCTCATAGACTCCACTGATTAGCCGTAACAGCGTGCGGTAGCGAACAGAGTTCCTTCTCCAACCTTCAGGGCAAGACACGATCCAGCGCTGTCTCTATCCGTCTCTCTCTCCTATATATCTATCTATCTCTGTCCTTTTGTGCGTTCTATGTGCCGTATCACCCGCTAACAGTGCATGCGCTCTAACGGTGTGTGTCGGCGGTTCCTCCTCGTTCCACACACAGGGCGTCTCTAACGTTTTCTTAAACTCACGCCAAATCAATAGCTTTCATCAGCTCGAGTCCAGGAACCACAACTGGATTTATCTCCCAACTGAGACATATTAGCAGTTAGCGTGCTGCTATTTATTT
This sequence comes from Notarius quadriscutis, assembly GCA_026167865.1. Lineage (NCBI taxonomy): Eukaryota > Metazoa > Chordata > Actinopteri > Siluriformes > Ariidae > Notarius > Notarius quadriscutis. The sequence continues at coordinate 60,227,946 of JANZLB010000002.1, read as the reverse complement.
ACTATTTCTAGAAAGCGCTAGTTAAACTCCACCCTTAAACACATCAAATGTTTCTGTTGAGATATTTGTGAGATTTATTGATTCTGATGCTAATCTGCTGGTTGGTGCTGCACTAGCGTACTCGCTTGGTTAGCGTCTACTGGATTAGCATCAAATCTGTTTGGCAGTGTTGTGAAACAGCCTGGTTTCTTATTGACGTCGTTCACACGCTCACTGCGTCTCACACGTACACGATGACTTTAAAAGGTGCTAGAGCCGAAACGTAATAATGTCAATCAGGTTTCTGAGTCGGACTGTAAAACGTTTAACAATTTTACGTACAGCGATGTACGAACAAATGAGCCGCTGTCGTCGTGATTGTTGTCGTGAACCGCGTTCTTAAATTAAAAATGTGTAAACGGAGATTTCAGTAAGATTGATAGCGACACGAGAGGTTTTTAACTGTAAAAGGAAAACCAGTTAGTGTACTTAATAGTAGTGTAGAATAGTACACATTTTTTTGTATTAAAGAACGACACATCATACTTTTTATCTGTTTAAAGTTATATTAAATGTTCTCACTCAGGTTACAGCAGCTGTACGATCCACTTACACTGGAGACTCCTTACATAAATGTTCAACAAACATCTCTTTACAGAAAGCATTTTTTAGAAAAACTTTTGATACCTGAGCATTGTTAAACTTACTAAAATATTATCTGTCTTCTTCTCTTCCCTCTTGTCTCGCTTCTTTCTGTAACTTCTCAGTGGAAAGGTACGTTTACTCCGTTTCCTTTTTCCACGTCAACTTCATTCAGAATTTCTTCTAATGAAGATGTGCTGTGATTCTGTTGCTCCACATTGTGATTGCAATTAATTAAAATTTCACTGGGAATCATGTGGTTTGTGGTTGAAGCTCTGAATATTACAACAATAATGATGCACTGGGCAGACGTTTGGAAAACTGTTCACCAGAGCTGTTTTATTTATTCATTAATTTTATTATTAAACATGTTAACTTGAGACTGTTGCTGTGTTTTAGAAGCCGTACGCGTGTCAGATCCCCGGCTGCACGAAGCGCTACACGGATCCCAGCTCCCTGCGCAAACACGTCAAAATCCACTCGGCAAAAGAGCAGCAGGTGCGTAGGAAGGTAAGAGACGGGAGGAAAAACATTAAACCACATAAACATTCAACCCACATGTGGTAAAAATCTGCCTCGTTAATCAAAAGCTAGTTAGCTCATGGACCTAGTTACCTAAAAGCAGTGTGGGAGGGACGAGTGACAGGACGTCTTGTGATTGGCGACTCTTGTGCTGTTTCTGTTCTGATTACAGCTGAACTTTATTCACGTACGCTGATAATGGCATCATGCTGTGAAACATGATTTTACATGAACTTGATTTAAAGCTTCGTTAGTGCCTCATTAGAGCTTTATTAGTTTCATTAGTGCCTCAATAGAGTTTCATTAGAGTTCAATTAGTGCCTCATTAGTACCACATTAGTATTTCGTTGGAGCTCCAATAGTTCCTCAATAGAGCTCCATTAGTGTCTCATTAGAGCTTCATTAGAGCCTCAATAGAGCTTTATTAGAGCTCCATTAGTGCCTCATAAGTACCTCATAAAAGTTTCATTGGAGTTCCATTAGTGCTTCAGTGGAGGTTCATTAGTACCACATTAGAGCTTCATTAGAGCTCCAATAGTACCTCAATAGAGCTCCATTAGAGCTTCAATAGAGCTTCATTAGAGCCTCATTAATACCTCATTAGAGCTTCATTGCAGCCCTATTAGTGCCTCAAGAGAGCCCAATTAGTGCCTAAATAGAACTTCATTAGAGCCTCATTACATCCTCAATAAAGCTTCATTAGAGCCCTATTAGCGCCTCATTAGAACCTCAGTAGAGCTTCATCAGAGCCTCAATAGTTTCATTAGAGCCCTATTAATGCCTCATTAGTGTCTCAATAGACCTCCATTCGTGCCTCATTAGGGCTTCATTAGAGCCCGATTAGTGCCTCAATAAACTTAATTAGAGCCTCATTAGTACCTCATTAGAGCTTCATTACATCCTCAATAGAGCTTCATTAGAGCCCTATTAGCACCTCATTAGAACCTCAATAGAGCTTCATCAGAGCCTCAATAGTTTCATTAGAGCCCTATTAATGCCTCATTAGTGCCTCAATAGAGCTTCATTAGAGCTCCATTAGTGCCTCATTAGTACCTTATTAGAACCCAATTAGTGCCTAAATAGAGCTTCATTAGAGCCCTATTAGTGCCTCATTAGAGCCGCAATAGAGTTTCATTACAGCCCTATTAGTGCCTTATTAGTTTCATTAGAGCCCAATTAGTGCCTCAGTAGAACTTCATTAGAGCTTCGTTAGAGCTTCAATAGAGCATCATCAGAGCCATATCAGTGCCTCATTAGAGTTTCAATAAAGCATCAATAGATTTTCATTCAAGCTCCATTAGTGCCTCATTGGAGCTCCAAGAGTGCCTCAACATAGCTCCATTAGTGCCTTATAAGTACCTAATTAGAGCTTCATTAGTGCTTCAGTGGTGTTTCATTGGTGCTTTATTCGTACCTGATTAGCGATTCAGTCATTAGAGCTCTGTTAGTGCTTTTGGTGCTTCATTAGAGCTTCATTGTTTCCTCAGTAATGCTTTATTGGTGCTTCATTAGTGCTTGATTAAAACTTGATTACGACTTCATCAGTGCTTCATTAATGCTTTATTACTCCTTTATCTGTGTTTTATTAATGATTCATTAGAGCTTTATAATGTTCGGTAGGTGACTTTCACGGTTCATCGCCTCTTTTTCTTGGCACAGTTGCTTTTTATTTAGACTTGTTTTTGTAAATCAATTCCTCCACTGTAGATCAGTGACAACTGTTTTTAATGTACACACACACACACACACACACACACACACACTGTAGTCCACATTCCTCATTAAAGCGCATCAGTGTGCACAGAAAGGCCTCATTGTTGCACGTGGCTAAGTGGCGTCCGGATGATGCTGTTCCCTTCTCCTGCTAAATAGCGCAAAGCGGAAACACATGTGAGAGCGAGCCGTTGTTAATAAACCTCGCTGTGCTGAACCCTGAAAAACCGCTGGCCAGATGTGGTGCAGAAGATGTCAAACAAACCCTCGTAGCCCATCGATCGTCAGATCACATGCCTGCTGTTTCGATAACGGATGAAGTGCAGTGGATTTCTCCAGCACCTGATTTAGTTTTAGGTTTTAGTTCTTTTGTGATTGTTTTGTTTTGGATTGTTCATATTCATACAGCAATCAGCATTTTTATTTATAACAACTCAAGGTTCACATCACACTCCATTTAAAGCATCAGGAGAACATCATATCCAGATTTTAGTCCTAATGAAGAGAGCTTTAAACGTTTATACCATGTGAAACTACAAGGACACTCACAAGTGGGTGAAAATACATGCGGGCTTGAAACAATTGCCCCATGTCACTCAGGGCCTCCGTTGCGTTTGCGTAACGGGTGATAAATACTGCGTGTCACGCTAGTGCTGAGGAATACTTACAAGCAAAGTGGCTTTTATGCAATCGTGGGCCGTGTTCCAGCGCTGTTTCTGTTTCTAACACACCCTCGACCAAACCCTCCTCCAGTTCGACTCGGGTTAATCCCCTCACCGCTTACTTTTTCAGCGAATATGAATTATTAAGTGAATAAAAAATGAGGGATAGAAAGAAAATGAAAGAAATGTATCCGAAGGACATGAACATCTGTTGCTATGTACATTAAATTAATGAGAAATTAATGAGTACACAGTATTAACAAGTTTAACGGTCTGGAATTAAAAATCAGGAAGTAACCCCTTGTTGTTGTTTATAAAATAAACGCACGAATAAACTGTATTGATCAATCATGGAGAATGAGGACAGCAGACATCGGGCTAGCTCTTATAAGCTATAACGCTGGCATCCATCCATCATACTCAGAATTCAGATCTAAAAGCGTTCGGAAAAGCATGGATGCTCAGAACAAGATCGTTTTTGTTTGTGTTTGTTGTCGATTGGATAAATATTCATACAGTAATAAGATGTAGATAAATTATTTCTCTCTGGTTATATGCAGAGAGATGATGTATAACGTGCGACGCCATTTTGTTGTGATGTTAGGTATGTTTATGTTCGAGAACTCAGGTGAGGTAAATATTGCTTGAGTTCCTGACTTGGAATTCTGAGCTGAACGATCACTCAGCTGTGGGAAGTTGCGTTTAATCAGGCTTTTATTCTGATCTACAGTCTGGGCGTGAGGTGGGACGTCACCCTGAATGACACACCAGTTTATCACACACACATTCACACACTGGTGTGGTTTAATGTCATGTGATACATCATGTGTCTGGGAGGAAACCAGAAAACCCAGATGAAACCCACACGAACATTTGGGCGAACGTGTGAAAGTACTGCAGTGATAGCTTCACTTTTCTTTGCTCTTTCACTGTTTTGTGTTTTTTTGATCTCCATTGTCTTGGTTATTTATTCAGTTGCTCTCTGTGATTGACAGCTGAGGACGTGTCCCCATTTGGAACCAGACGCTCTGAGTGAATGCCTGCATCTACATGGCCCCACCCCCTCACAGCAGTGCCCCACCTCTTCTCAGCATTGCCACGCCCCGTCCCAGCACCCTGTTAATGGGAAGGATGGACGCTCTCCTGCACTGGGACAGGATATATTTACAGGTACACACCCTGAATTACAATTTCTTTTTTTTTTTTTTTATTTAAGAATGACAACCTATGACTTTTTATCTGTTTATAGTTTAATATTGTCCACAAAACTGTTTAGATGTACTAGCAGCTGTAAACAGTCGTTCCTTCACCAGCCTCTTTTTTCCTCTGTCTTGGAGCGAATAAGAAAAACAAACAAACAACACAGCTTATTGTGTTACCAAGAAACCGGTCAAAAAAGAAAAAAAAAAGAAGTGTAAACTCCTCTGAAAAAGTTGGAAAACATAAAGTTCCAGCTTCACCTCTGACTGTTCCACAGCGCTGACGCTGGAGACTCCTTCCAGAAGTGTTACATAAATAAATACATTTCTCCTTACAGAAAATGTCACCATATCAATTATTTAATTATATATACATATTTTACTTCAAAAAGGGCCCTTATGAAAGTAAAAACAGATATCCGAGTACCCTCGCCCGGACCAGGGATACCGGGGCCCCACCCTTGAGCCAGGCCTGGGGGAGGGGCTCGTCGGCGAACACCTGGTGGTCGGGCCTATATCCATGGGGCCCGGCCGGGCCCAGCCCGAATGAGCAACACGGAACCACTCTCCTGTGGACCCACCACCCACAGGAGGTGCCATAAGGGTCTGGTGCACTGTGGATCGGGTGGCAGCCAAAGGCGGAGGCCCTGGCGTACTGATCCCCAGCTGACAAAACTGGCTTTTGGGGACATGGAATGTCACCTCTCTGGTGGGAAAGGTAGCTGAGCTTGTGTGTGAGGTTGAGTGGTACTGACTAGATATAGTTGGGCTCATCTCAACGCATAGCTTGGGCTCTAGAACCAATTTCCTGGAGAGGGGTTGGACTCTCTTCTATGCTGGAGTTGCCAAGGGTGACTGGTGCTGGGCAGGGGTGGAGCTATTGGTAGCTCCCCAGTTCAGTGCACTAACATCAGAGTTCTCCCCAGTGAATGAGAGGGCCGTTTCCCTGTGCCTTCAGGTCAGGGAACTGTCTCTGACTGCCATTTGTGCTTATGTGCCAAATGGTAGTTCAGAGTACCCAGCCTTCTTGGAGTCCTTGAATGGGGTGCGAAACAGTGCACCATGAAGGGACTCCATTGTTTTAACGGGGGACTTCAATGCTCACGTGGGCAATGATGGTGAGACATGGAGGGGTATGACTTGGAGGAATGGCCTGCCTGATCTGAACCCAAGTGGAGTTCTATTGTTGGACTTCTGTGCCATGCATGGTTTGGCCATAACAAACACCATGTTTGAGCATAAGGGTGTCCATAAGTGCACATGGCATGAGGACACCCTAGACCGTAGATCGATGATTGACTTTGTAGTCATTTTATTTGATCTATGACTGTATGTCTTGGACACTCGGGTGAAGAGAGGAGCAGAGTTGTCAACTGATCACTACCTGGTGGCGAGCTGGGTTAGATAGTGGGGGAGGAGGCCGGACAGACCTGGAAGGCCCAAACAAGTAGTGAGGGTATGCTGGGAACGTCTGGCGGAGGCTCCTGCCTGTCGGATCTTCAACTGCCACATCCAGCAGAGCTTCAACTGTATACTGGGGGAGGGTGGGGACATTGAGTCCAAGTTGACCATGTTCCGCACCTCCATTGCTGAGGTGGCTGTGCAGAGCTGCAGCTGCAAAGTTGTTGTTGCCTGTCGTGGTGGTAATCTCCAAACCCGGTGGTGGACACCTATGGTGAGGGGAGCCATCAAGCTGAAGAAGGAGTCCTATTGGGCTTGGTTAGCCTGTGGGTCTCCAGAAGCAGCTGACAGATACTAATGGGCCAAGTGGAATACGGCTCTGGCGGTCACTGAAGCAAAAACCCGGGCATGGGAGGAGTTCAGTGATGCCATGGAAAGTGACTTTCAGTCAGTCTCGAAGAGATTCTCGCAAACCATCTGGCAGCTCAGGAAGGGGAAGCAGTGCTCTGTCCCGACTGTTTACAGTGGAGATGGAGTGCTTTTGACCTCAACTAGCAACATTGTTCGGCAGTGGATGGAATACTTCAAGGATCTCCTCATTCCACCTATATGTTATCCGAGGAGGATGCAGAGTCTGAGGGTGCTTGGGAGGACTCGCCCATCACAGAGGCTAACATTGCCAAGGTAGTTAAAAAGCTCCTTGGTGGCCAGGCTCCTGGGGTGGATAAGATTCGTCCTGAGTCCTTGAAGGTGCTGGATGTTGTTTAAAAAGGGGGACCAGAGAGTGTGTTCCAACTATAGGTGGATCACACTTCTCAGCCTCCCTGGGAAAGCCAATGCTGGGGTGCTGGAGAAGAGAGTCCGGTCGATAGTTGAACCTTGGATTCAGGAGGAACAATGTGGTTTTTGTCCTGGTCGTGGAACACTGGACCAGCGCTTTACCCTTGCAAAGGTACTGGAGGGTGCATGGGAGTTTGCCCAATCAATCTACATGTGTTTTGTGGACCTGGAGAAGGCTTAAGACCGTGCCCCTCATGGTGCCCTGTGGGGGGTGCTTTGGGAGTATGGAGTTCAGGGCCCACTACTGCAGGTCATTCGGTCCCTGTATGACCCGAGCAGGAGTTTGGTTCGCATTACCGGCAGTAAGTCGGACTCATTCCCGGTGCATGTTGGACTCTGCCAGGGCTGTCCTTTGTCATCAGTTCTGTTCATAACTTTTATGGACAGAATTTCTAGGTGCAGCCAAGGGGCGGAGGGTGTCTGGTTTGGTGGCATCAG
>JANZLB010000002.1:60187209-60197318 GCA_026167865.1 Notarius quadriscutis | reverse complement strand
CAGTGTGTACATTGTGCAGTGTGTGTGTGCAGTGTGTACATTGTGCAGTGTGTGTGTGCAGTGTGTACTTTGTGCAGTGTGTGTGTGTGTGTGTGTGTGTGTGTGCGTGCAGTGTGTACATTGTGCAGTGTGTGTGTGTGTGCAGTGTGTGTGTGTACATTGTGCAGTGTGTGTGTGCGCGCAGTGTGTACATTGTGCAGTGTGTGTGTGTGTACATTGTGCAGTGTGTGTGTGTGTACATTGTGCAGTGTGTGTGTGTGTGTGTGCGTGCAGTGTGTACATTGTGCAGTGTGTGTGCGCAGTGTGTACATTGTGCAGTGTGTGTGTGCGCAGTGTGTACATTGTGCAGTGTGTGTGTGCAGTGTGTACATTGTGCAGTGTGTGTGTGCACTGTGTGTACATTGTGCAGTGTGTATGTGCAGTGTGTACATTGTGCAGTGTGTGTGTGTGCAGTGTGTACACATGCTGTGTGTATGTATGCAGTGTGTGTGCACTGTGTGTACATTGTACAGTGTGTGTGTGTGTGTGTGTGTGTATGCAGCGTATAGGTGCACTGTGTATGCATGCTGTGTGTATGTGTACATTGTGCAGTGTGTGTGTGTGTGTGTGTGTGCACTGTGTATGTATGGGTGTGTGTGTGCAGTATGTACATTGTACTGTGTGTGTGCAGTGTGTACATTGTACAGTGTCTGTGTGCAGTGTGTACATTGTGCAGTGTGTGTGTGTGTGTGTGCGTGCGTGCGTGCAGTGTACAGTGTGTGTGTGTGCAGTGTGTACATTGTACTGTGTGTGTGTGTGTGTGTGTGTACATTGTGCACTGTGTGTGTGTGTGTGTGTGTGTACATTGTGCACTGTGTGTGTGTGTGTGTGTGTGTGTGTATACATTGTGCAGTGTGTGTGTGTGTACGGTGTGTGTGTGTGTGTGCTCTTCAGCATCCTCTCAGCCCTAAAGCTCTGTTTCTTGCTGCTCTGAAGCTGAGCTCGTTAAACTCCGAGTGTTTCAGGATGGAGTGAGAATCCGGATCTTTTCCTCATGGATGTGGAGCTTTAACCAGAAGCAGAACCAGAATATTTCACTGTAATCATTCACTCGTTCACTCCAGAGCGACAGATGAGACGAGATGAACGAGGGACAGAGATCTCATCCTCATGGATCTTCAGGCTGGAAAAAAAAACAAAAACCCTGAGCAGTCTGGATCCTTTCCAGTCGTCTCGTCTGATCCCACTGATGAGACTGTGTGTGTGTGTGTGTGTGTGTGTGTGTGTGTGTGTGTGTGTGTGACCCTGTAACATCCACAAGCCTTCAGAAATGGATTTAAACTGGAATTTGATTCCTGCAGGGGTCATGAGTGAGAGATCTTGTCATCAAAATCCGTCTGGCTCGGAATCTGTGTTTAATATCGGCGATAGTTCATCATCCACAGAAGAACTTTTTCCTCTCTCTGGAATGACGTTCCAGTGCTGAACACGAGTTCAAACCACAGCTCTGTCTTTTCCATCCACCTTGTTTTTTCTTCCGTTCGTCTCCTGTTCAGGCTCCAGGCCTTTGATCTTCTCACGTCTTTTGATATTTTTCCAGAATTAAAGTGCCTCTTTTTTTCCCCTCTTTCTGCTTCAGTGTTTGAATGAATTGTGTTCACATGAGGAGCCATGATCACCGAGTTGAGTCTGCTGAGTCAGGAGTGACTCACTTGCAGCGGCTAACGCTCAGACGTTTCCACAGATGTGTTCCCACACTCCGGTTCTGTTAAAAACCCTCTGCTCCGCTGCAGTCACTGTGTTTCCCGGAATGCCTCTGTAAATTCTGTTCACTTAGAAGAGAGAAAAATAGTTTATTTTGCAGGAATGTAGCAGACATTTTCATTTTGCATGATGATGTTAGTACAACGTCTAAAATGACGTGAGAGCCCCCTGCTGGTGCAGACGTGCTACTGTTACTGTTAGTTCATCCCTGCAAAGTCATTTTTTACTCATTACGCTGTACAAGTTCCGAATAAAAATCTCCTCCAAACTCTATAACAGACTGTTTGATCATGTGTTGAATTATATGTGAAGATCCTCTGATAATTGCTCCGAGTCATCAATCAGCATGTGCTCCAGGCTCGACAAGTTTCTCAAAACCTGGCGTTAGATAAAATTCCATCGGACCTTCGTCTATGAGCATACACACTTCAGAGGATCTCTGAATCTTAATCACACTTAATCTCAAAGCTCGAGGAAAACCTGATCTGAAAATCTTCAGAACCTCGAATAAAAGTCAGCATCTTCTCTTTACAAGTTCCTGAACATGTTCCTGTAAATGGCAGCGAGTCATCTGAGGGCTGGTTTGCCTCCTTCTGAAGGTGTGGCATATTTAACAATTATTCCGTGAAATCTCACCGTACGTGGCTTATAGCCAACTCAGCGATCCACATTCACTGGATTTTGAGAAATGGAGCATTTTTATTTTTTTGCAAATTCGATAAATAAAACCTTTTTAAAAATCAACAAGTTTTAATGCTTAAAGAAGAAGAATGTCAACAAACCGGCGAAATGACAGGAGCAATTTGTGAAAAATGCTATAATAATGATAATTCCTGAAAAATAATGCGTTCTTACCATCAAATGTTTTTGTTCCATATTTTGTTGCTTATTTTTGTATTTTTTGGGGTTTTGTTTTTGAGTAGAGTTTTTATTTCATCCTCGGTTGGTTCAGCAACACGCACCGCCATTTTGTTTTTCTCTCCTCATGGGATAGGAGCTGATATCCTAGTAGTAGAGTAGCCAATCAGAGCATGTGATTGCTCATATCCAGTGAATGTGGAGAGGAGAATTAAGTGATACAGGGACGGATCCAGCCCAAGAATCTGACAGAATCTGCACATTTGCAGAAATATTTTCACTAATTTTACCAGATCGTTCAGGATTTTCACAGGGGCGTAGAGCACACCAAGCCTTTTCCGAAGAGGGCAGCCACAGCATGCTACGACCGCGGCTCAGCCCGCTATTCACCCCTGAACCTTCCCGCACGAGCACGGCTAGCTGAAAACTTTAATATGAGCCCTGGCTCCAGCTGCATGCGCACGCTGGGATTTAAAAATTCATAACTCGGTCACCGAAAGTCGCCTCTCCCCAAGACCTTTCAAAACAGCCCAGGCACAGCCCACTACGTCCACGTCTCGGCCCGTTATTCGCAGCGAATTTTGAATTTCGACCTCTTTCTGGAGCGTTTTATTGGTTTGACCTAGATTCTGTCTCAGGGCATGCTATACAAATGATCATGAGAATACAGGTAATTAGGTCAGGTAAACATCACCGCTTGAACCATTGGTCTGTTGGTTGAGCATGGCTATCGCCCACATAGCCAGCTAGCAGTAAAGTAAACAAACACCCTGTGACCGATGCCAAGTGGTGCACATATATTTCTGACCAACGCACGTGCATCGGTCTGGATCCGTCCCTGGCGAGATCACACTCGAGGTCATGCACTGTACTGAACATCAGCATGGCTGTGATTCGGTCGCAGGTCGAGTCCTGTAGCTAATCACAGTTGTGCTGATGTTCAGTACCGAAGCATGACCTTGAGTGTGATCTTGCTTTTCTACAACAGATCTATAAACAAGAAATTAATACCGAGTTACATTTTGGACACAATATGACCACATGTTCTGTTTATTTCTGCTCTGTGAGCAGAAATTAATCCTGAAGTAGCTGCACTCACTTTAGCGAACTCGTATTGATTTGTACATTCCCGTTCAAGGTGTTTCCACACGGTAAAATAAATTTCCATCCCTTTTTCCTTTCCATCTTCGTCTGATGAGCTTTCATAATTTAATTCACAAGTTATATTCCTGAAAAGTATCATTCGCCGTGCTGTGTCTGCTGATGTCATCGATAACACGACTGTCGTCACTGGTTAGGATGAGGAAGTGGACTTTTACGTGATGAGTGGAGTGATGCGACAGTGAAACATCCTGGTGCTGTTGGACTAAATACCAGCGCTCTTGGACTGCCGCTCGACTGATCAGATTAGTGGATCGGAACTAATGGTGTATAATTGTAGATATTTTAGCTGGTTCTGTTTCCTCCTACTGCAGATCGATGAGTAGCGAATATCTGAGTCCAGCTGCACAAAGCAAAGGAGGACAAGAAGAATTAGCTTTGAAATATTATGGAGTAAACGTATAAAGTCTGAAAAAAATGGAATTATGGTAAATATATACTTTTTTTGGGGGGGAGGGAGGCTTGAAGGGCTGAGTACTTTGTTGTCGTCTGCTCCCGGCATGAATTAGTGTCAAATAAGACCCTTTTGTGTATGTGGTCCTACACTGATTTTGGATCAGTCCAATCAACCCCAGTTCTGGCCTTTACTCGTACAGAGATTAAGCCCTTGACTGGTCTAAAATCAGCGTGAGAGGAACCCAGACTGCACCCTTCCTGACTGAGGTCAAAGGTCAAAGAAGACTTCTGTCTCTGTCCCGAGAAGGATCAGGGATCAGACGCTGGAAAAAGAGCGCAGTAAAGGTGAGCAAGACGACCAGAGACAGAAAGAGAGAGAGAGAGAGAGAGATGAATCGCACGCGTATGGCAGTGTATGAAAGATTCCCCTCATTCCTGCAGGCTGAGCTCCTGCACTCCACCTGGCACTGATTACACCGTGATTCACAGAGAGGCAGCTTGTAAAAATATGAACAGTATGACTGTTTCCTGAGTTCCTGCTGACAGCAGATTCCCCCTGGGGGGAAAATACAGCACGGAAACACGTGATGGCGGGATTAGCGCGGGTTATTCCAACCTGGACGCAGATATTACAGGGCAGCTGAGAAGAGTCTCGCAGAACATGTCGGAAATGTCAGAAATGTCACGGCAGGCTTTCAGACGCCACAGACACATGACTCACGATGAGAAAACGCGTCCCACTCTGGGACATGATGAAATGCTGGAAAGTGAACGTTATGGATGAGCTGATGTCATGGTGTGGAGTCGACGGAACATCTCAGAGGAACGTTGCTGATCTTTCCAGCACCTTGGAGAAACACGATGTCATTCCATCGTGACGGGTTGCATCCACAATCACTGACACTCACTGGTGGTTGTGGGGCATAAATATTAAATATACATAATATTTTGTTAATTTTAGTTAATATTTTGTTCATTTAAGTTAATTGTTTTGTTAATGTTTTTTAATTTAACATTTTGTTAATTTGTAAATTACATGTTGTATTAATAATATATTTATGATTAAAATAATCTATTAATAAAATATATTTTATTAAAATAATTTTTTAAATAAAGGAAGGGGAAAATCTGTACAAAAAAACAATAAATAAGTGATATGAGTTTATTATTGAATTAAAACACATGCAATAGATTTAACACTGAAAATAAGGAGGAACAATATTTAATATTATTAATATTATTTAATATAAAACAGAATATTACCAACAAAACAGCAATTAGGATTTGTAATCATCATCAGAAAAAAAAAGTTAAACACAGTAAAAAAAAAATGAGGGAAAATATAATCCAGAAATTTAACATCAAATCAGCAATTAGTTTGTAATTGTTTTTTTTAATGATACTTTAAAACTGAGAATTAACTTTTTAAAATGCATTTTTAGCATTTTAGTACAAAATAACTTCTAGTACAAACAGAGTTTAAAAATATTTTAATTATTTTTTTCTGCAGAATGATCCTACGATGAATGAGTGTTTTGTGAATTATTAATGATGATATTTATATCATCTTTTAGACACTGAACTCTCCGAATAGTGCACTATGAAGTGAATAAGGTGCCTTTGTGATGAACTTGCGCCCGTTCTGAGAAGTTACGTCTCGAATTCTGTGTTGAAAGCTCGCTGGTTCATTTCTGCTGTTTCATGAGAAGGAAAGCGTGAGTGTTTGGCACCGCATGTTTGTCATTTGAATGAAATTATTTTTTCTTTCTGAACGCTGGCTGGAGAATTTAAAAGCACTAACAAAGGATTTAGTTGTTCAGTTACAGCAATCACAACTTCCTGAGCCAGCGCTGAAAAAACACACAGGCCTGCGCTTGATCAGAACCAGCCTGGGGCATTTTTATGACGAGTGTGTGTTCGTTTTTACTTCGACACGGCAAATGTGTGCGGGATTTACACAGAAATATCCAGCGAGAGCTCGGTGTACCTGCTGATCTCTACTGCAGCTTCAGCCAAACACACACACACACACACACACACACACACTCTTCCCCTTAACACAAGGGTATAACTCTACACTGAAGCTGAAATATTTAATAATAATTTAATCATTTAAACTTGTATCGACATCACAGTGGGTTGATTGTAGCTCAGAGCTGAACGGAAGTTTTGGTTTGTAGGACAGAAAACTGCAAAGTGACCGACAGAACAGAAAGATTACTATTCTCTCTCTCTCTCTCTCTCTCTCTCTCTCTCTCAGGTTATCTGGGCCGTTGCTGTCTCCAGGAATCAGTCCACTGAAGGCTCCGTCTCCATCCACACTGGTGGAGAAACAGCAGAATTTATCATCCGCACAGCAGCACCACAAATCCTACTCCACCTTCCACAACCTCACTGAAGGTACTGAAAGGAAGAAAGGAAGGCAGGCTTATGTTTACTCGAACCCTACGGTGTATAACAATGAGTGTAACACTAAGAGTGAGCGTGACAGTGAGAGTAACATTGTAACAGCGTTTGTAACAGTGAGATTAACAGTGAGTGTAACATCAACAGCGCGAGTAACAGTGAGAGCAGCAGTGGGAGTAGCACTGTAACAGTGAGAGTAACACTAACGGTGAGAGTAGCACTGTAACTGTGTTTGTAACACTAACAGTGAGAGTGACACTGTAACAGCATTTGTAACAGTGAGAGTAGCACTGTGACAGTGAGAGTAACACTAACAGTGAGAGTAACGCAGTAACAGCATTTGTAACAGTGAGAGTGACAGTGAGAGTAACACTAACAGTGAGAGTAGCAATGTAGCAGCATTTGTAACAGCATCTGTAACAGTGAGGGTAACAGAGAGTAATAGTGAGAGTAGCACTAACAGCGTTTAACAGTGAGTGTAACCATGAGAGTAACACTATAACAGTGCTTGTAACAGTGAGGGTAGCACTGAGAGTAACAGTGTAACAGTGAGAGTAACACTGTAACAGCGTCTGTAACAGTGAGAGTAACACTGTTATTATAACAGTGCAAGTGAGAGTGATACTGTAATAGAGTTTGTAACAGTGAGAGTAACAGTGAGTAGCAGTGAGAGTAACACTGTAACAGCGTTTGTAACAGTGAGAGTAACACTGTTATTATAACAGTGCACGTGAGAGTGATACTGTAACAGCGTTTGTAACAGTGAGAGTAAAAGTGTTGATGATTTTTCAGATTATCGAGGAAATTTCCAGAGCTGCTTCCACTTCGGGGAGAATTATAGAGCAGAGCAGAACATCAACACTCACATCCCGGCAGATCCTCACAACTTCAACACACACAACGGCATACACACCAGCTGCTCCAATACAGGTATACACCACACACACACACACACACACACACACACACAGTTTTTCACTTTATAAAGCCAAAAGTGCTAAATTCATGCCGGTGTGTGTGTGTGTGTGTGTAGGGTTCAGTTTGGTACCGGATCTCGGGGGTTCTGTGTCTCAGTTCAGTCTCAGTGCGGAGGACAGCGTCTTCTTCCAGCTGGGAGCCTTCGAGCGCAGCCTGAATCAAATGTCCTCAGTGTACACTGAGACGTAGAGCATCACTCCATCAATATATCACTCCATCGTTCCCAGACTCTGTTACTATATCACTGTTACTATATTACTGTACTCCATCACTCTTTCAGTCTATCAGTCTGTCATTCTATCACTTCATCAGCCTATCACTCTACACCTCCATCACTGTTCTGCTATCACTCCATCACTTCTTTACTCCAACAGTCATTCTATCATGGTTCTATCACTCTGTTATTCTCTCTCACACTATCACTCTGTCAGTGTTCCTCTGTTACTCCATCACCCTAACACTCCATCACTGTTACTCCATCACCCTAACACCATCACTCCATCACTGTTACTCCATCATCCTAACACTCCACCACTGTTACTCCATCACCCTAACACTCCACCACTGTTACTCCATCATCCTAACACCATCACTCCATCACTGTTACTCCATCACTCTAACACTGTCACTGTTACTCCATCACCCTAGCACCCCATCACTATTACTCTATCACTCCATCACTGTTACTCCATCACCTTAACACTATCACTCCATCCCTGTTACTCCACCACTCTATCACTCCATCCCTATTACTCTATCACTCCATCACTATTACTCCATCACTCTAACACCGTCACTGTTACTCCATCACCCTAACACTCCATCACTATTACTCTATCACTCCATCACTGTTACTCCATCACTCTGACACTCCATCACTGTTACTTAAAGAGTCCATCACTGTTCATTCATCACTCCATTGCTTCTGTTCTATCACTTCATCATGCCATCACTGTTCTTCCTTGTATCCTTCATCCCCCCCACCCCCTCCCCTCCTTTTGTCCACATTAACAGTAGAAACTCCACTTGATGGTCTCAGTACAGCTGCTCCCACCCTTGGTTTTAATTTTTCAGAAAATTTTCTTTCTAGTTCTCATTTAGTGCTTTTAATAATAAATAAAGTGATTCACGTCACTTGATGCTTTTCAAAAAAAAAAAGGCAAGTGAAAAAGCATCCTAAAGTGTTTTCAGGAGAGTTTACCTTCTAAAGCCACACATTCAGCGGTGAATAAGGAAAGTTTGGTCTTAAAAAGTGAATTTTGCACAATGTCCTTTACTTGGAGTTCATCAAACAAACAACCAACAATGTCTGGTGTCTGATATTCCCACCAGTTCCTCGTGTGATTTAAGGCTCTGGGTTAATTCGACTCTCAGTGATTGTTGGCTTCATCAGCCTCGGAGCAGAAAAACAACCTCAGACACCAACATGATCTTATTCACTACATGGAAGGAGGTTTTTGCTTACAAACAGATGATGAGTAAATTTTATTACGATGTGATTCTGGTTCACATCTCGAAGGATTTGATCTCTCTCTCTCTCTCTCTCTCTCTCGGCTGAAGTCTGTAAGAATTATATACGCTTTGTGTGTAGCATTGCTGTGTTTATCAGTGAATGTTTGCCACGTGTGTATTGTGTTTTGATTTTTGTTTCTGTCTGTGTGTGTGTGGTTTTTTTTTAAAAGCTTGATGGATATTACCCGTCCGCTGAACTCCTAGCAGTTGTATAAAATGTACAGTTTGATAAACTATTAATTATTACTATATCGTGTCTCAGAAAATAAATTTCCCTTTAATAATGCAGTCTCATGTGGGCGTTTTATTCCTCTAATTATTTAAGTAGATACACCCTTCTGTATTTCTGTCGATTAAACGGATCGACTTGCCAGTGATTACAGTTTGCACTTATTAAAGGACGCGACGTTGTACTTTTTATCGATTTATAGTTACGTGTAATGTTGTGGCGCGTTTGTGAAGCAGCATTATAGCAGCTATAAACGGTCGTTTCTGTTCATTCACACAAAAATACTTCAAATAGCGATGTGGAGAACTGAGAAGAACGAGGAGTCTGACAGGAAAATGATTTATATTCAAGCAATGTCAGGGTTTCAAGTGATTTGATTTTTGTTGCGGATGTTCTTACTCGACTCCCTGTAACATGCATGAAAAGAGTTCATCGTGATTAACGTTGGTGACTTGCTGGGAAACTTGATGTACCTCATGATGCTAGTGAGTACAGAGGGTTAACACCGCCCCCTAGTGGACTGAACCCTCAGTACAATGCAACACAACCTGTAGGATATTCAACTCCAGTCATGTTTCTCCCTGAAAGACTCTATTTTACACCACAGCGCTGTTCGAATCAGGACTGTGATTGGGGCAGAAAGGGTTAATTTTAGGTAAAGTTGTGCAAATCACAGGTTTCGATTCACATTAACGAACTCGTTCCGATACATCTGTGAAGGTTCTCAATCATCCAGGTCATCGTAAACCGTACAGTGGGGAGAACAAGTATTTGATACGCTGCCCATTTTGCTGGTTTTCACACTTGCAAAGCATGTAGAAGTCTG
>JANZLB010000002.1:60115044-60125051 GCA_026167865.1 Notarius quadriscutis | reverse complement strand
CGTACCTTAATCGAAGATCAGTTGATATTAAAGCAGATCCGATGTAGATGGCCTCCGCTTGTGGTCTTTACACAGGGAATGTGAGGACCCTCATAGACCACGATGACATAGAAAGACCACACCGATGCACTGCCCTTGTTGGGAGCTCGACCACTTTAACATTGATCTTGCTGCCCTCTCTGAAACAAGACTTGCTGGTGAGGGAAGTCTTTCTGAAGTTGGAGCCAACTATACTTTTTTCTGGAAAGGGAAAGATGCTGAAGAGCGGCAGATCCATGGCATTGGTTTTGCGATCAAGACATTGATTGGGAATTGTTATAACCTGGTTCCAACCGCTATAAATGAGCATCTCATGACCCTCTGCATGCCACTCCCTGACAGCAACCACCTGACCCTGATCTCTATCTATGCATCAACCCTTAACTCTGAGGATGACATCAAGGAGTCATTCTATGCTGCCCTGAACAGTACCATCCAAGCTGTCCCCAGCAGAGACAAGCTCCTTGTGCTTGGAGACTTCAGTGCCAGAGTCGGTCGCAACCACAGACTCTGGGAGGGCATTCTGGGCAAGCAGGGCCTTGGATCCTGCAACTCCAATGGGCTTCTCCTCCTTGGCCTATGTGCTGAAAATCAACTGGCTATCACTAACACCTTCTTCCGGCTTCCGAATCGTCACAAGACCACCTGGAAACACCCGCGGTCAAAGCACTGGACCATCCTTGACTACATCCTCACCCGATCACGTGACCGGAGCGATGTCCTTGTGACCCACAGCATGCCCGGTGCAGATGACTGTTGAACAGACCACCGGCTCCTCATATCTCGCCTCAGACTTCGACTGCGTAACCTTCCCCACCACAACAGACCAGCAAAGAGGGCACGTTGCTTCAATGTCGCTAAGCTGAAGATCCCTGGAGTCCAGGAAGACTACTCCAACCGTCTCACAGAGCTTTTTAGTGAGACCCCACCATCGGCACATCAGCCAGACTCCGTAGAAGTGGACTGGTTCGTGCTCTGTGGCACCATCAGCAAGGCTGCAGAGGACGTATTTGGCTACTGCAGTCGTCCCCATCAAGACTGGTTTGACCAAAGTGATGCTGATATCCAAGAACTGATCAACCAGAAGAGATCTGCCCACATCGCATGGGAGAATCGCCCTACCCACGCCTGCTTGCGACACTTCCAAAAGGCAAAGCAGGAGTGCCAGCGAAGGGTCCGAGAGATGCAGAACCTCTGGTGGCAAGACAAAGCAAAGGAGATCCAGTCTTACACTGATAGCAGAGACTTCTGGTGCTTCTATGATGCAACAAAGGAAATCTTTGGTCCTCATCGTGGAGGTACCAACACCCTCCAGGCTGCTGACGGGGCAACCACCCTTACAGAAGATCAAGCCATCCTTAAAAGGTGGAAAGAACATTTTCAGATGCTCCTGAATCGTCCATCTACTGCGGCTGATGACTTGCTCCGTAAGGTACCCCAACACCCGGTCAGGCATTGGATGTCACTCCCTCCCTCCTACACCGAGTTTCAGAAGGCGCTGAAGTGCATGAAAGCATGGAAGGCCCCAGGTCCCGACAACATCCCGTTGGAACTTATCTCTCATGGGGGCAGAGCCGTGGAGACCAGGCTTTTCATGATGATCCTGCGCATGTGGGAGACGAAAGCTGTACCTGCGGACCTGAAGGATGCCACCATCATCACCATCTTCAAGAAAGGGGATCGATCCATCTGCGGAAACTACCGCGGCATCTCCCTCCTCAGCATCGCTGGAAAGATCTTTGCATGGGTCCTGCTAAACAGGCTCCTGACTGCCGCTGAGGAAGTCCTCCCAGAGTCACAGTGCGGCTTCTGGCCATCTTGTGGCACCACTGACATGATCTTCTGTGCCCGCCTGCTTCAGGAGAAGTCCCGTAAGCAATGACGACCACTCCTTTTCATCTTCTGGGACCTGGAGAAGGCATTTGATAGCATACCAAGACCAGCTACTGTATGTGGGCAACCTTGAGACACTTTGGCTGTTCTGACCACTTCACAGACCTTGTACAGGCCCTTCACGACGGGATGACTGGTCACATCGTGGCCAAGAACACCATCTCAGACCCCTTCTCCATCACCACTGGTCTGAAGCAGGGCTGCGTTCTGGCCCCCACCCTCTTCTCCCTTTACCTTGGGGCCATGATCCACGAGCTTCCTCGTGGATGGCCTCTGGCATCCAACTTCACTGCCGAATGGATGGAGGCCTCTTCAACACCGGATGCCTCCGCACCTGCAGACTCACCACCCTGGTCACAGTTCGGGAGCTGCAGTACGCTGACGACAATGCGACCCCTGTGGACACAGTCGCCGCCCTCCAGACTACTGTCAATGCTTTTGATGGTGCCTACTCCCGCTTCGGTCTCACTTCCAACACTGGGAAGACCAAGACCCTTGCGCAGGGAGCCTCGGGCCATCCCCCTCCAGACACCAGCAACATACGACTCTGTGGTGAAGTCCTTGAGACTGTAGAAGCCTTCCCCTACCTGGGAGGCTATCTTTCCAATGACTGCACTGTGCAGAAAGACATTGAAAATAGGATTTGTGCCGCACATACAGCTTTTGGAAGGCTCTCTAAACGTGTCTTCCTAAACCATGACCTGCATCTTCATACAAAAATCATGGTGTTCCAAGCCATCGTTCTCTCCACCCTCCTTTATGGCTCTGATGTGTGGGTTCTGTAAAGGTGTGACATAAAAAAGCTGGAGCATTTCCAACAGTAGAAACTCAGTGCGATCCTGAAGATCAAATGGCAAGATCTCGTCTACAATGAATCTGTCCTTCTCCGAGCCAATCTCCCCAGCATCGAGTCCATGATGGCACGACATCGCTTCTGCTGGGCAGGACACGTCGCCCACAACCCGACTCCCCCTCCAGATCCTGTTCTCACAACTTGAATCCGGCACAAGATCCCGAGGAGCCCCCGAACGTCGATTTTGCGACCAACTGAAGGCCACTCTCCTTTGCTGCAACATCGACCATGCCAACTGGGAGACCCTCGCCAAGGACCGCACTGAGTGAAGGCGCACCATCATTCAGGGAACAGACCGCATGGAAAATCAACGGCATTGTGAGGTAGAGGCCAAGAGACAACAACGGAAAGAGCGGCTTCTCCTTCCTCGCTCACCACCCACCCTGCCTTGCACAAAGTGTCCCCGACTCTTCCATTCTGCTCTGGGTTTGAGCAGCCACATAAGACATCGTCACCCCCGAATCAGTAACAACTGAAGCGGATCTGACATGAACTCTAGTGCTCGGTCATGAGCGACTGCCATGATTTATATCTACATTAATTTTTATACTAATTTTGTGCAAGGGAATACACATTCACCTGTTCATATGCCACGTTCAGGAACAAACAAACATTCATGGCGCTAAAATGCCTGGAGAGAACGCCCCTAGGATTGTCTGCTTTGCTGATACTGACTTCTCATGCAGTGGGAAAAAATGCACTGCTGTGTGTTCCATATGTAGAAGAACTATTGAGGAGACGACGGGGACGACCTCGAACTTCAATTGTCATTTGGTAAGACTTCATCCAGAGAAGGAAGTGACATGCTATGTTCATTGCGCTGTTGATAGTGGGCGGGGCTTGCTGACCAACGAACTCGCTAGTGTTAACCCTCTCTCATGTTATTTGCCCTGTTGATAGTGGGCGGGGCTTGGTGAGCGATGAACAAGCTTTTTATCTGTAGCCTATTAACTAAAATGGGGCAGTCGAGCAGTAACATTAGTCCAACAAAGTAGCAGCGATGCTTTCACATAAAGGCAGCAACAGACACTGTCACATGGTGCAGTTGGAGTCTTGTTCTCAGACTCGACTCGGACTCGACTTGAAATTTTCTTTAATGACTTGGACTTGACTTGGACTTGAACACTGGGGACTCGAGACTGGACTTGGGCTTGAGGTTTAGTGACTTGACTACAACACTGTGCATAACACGATGGTTTCCAGTTCGATTGTCTATTGTTTGTTTCACACATAATGCATACTGTGACCACACGGAAGAAGTACTTGCAGAATAAAAATGTTTTGGCAAAAAACTAGGAATCCATAAGAGTATTAGAATATGCCCATAAGCCTGACAAAAAACAAAAAAATCCATAAGATTTATGGCTATTCCTTATGGGTTGGGTATGCGAGCCTTGGTCTTGTTCACCAGTAGCGAACAAGGTGTCAGGGTTCTGGCCTCTGTGACTCAGGGTAAAATATGCTGTTTAGCGGTTTATCATTTATGCTGTTATCCAATTTAGATTAAATGTAAAGTGAGTACAGAGCAAGAGCTGCTGCTTCTGAATCAACAGCCTTAGCAGCTTCTGTAGCTTTACCCGAGCTGAACTACACATAACCACAGAGGTGTAGAAAGATGTGTACATGATATTGTACATTGTCGTCTCCTGAACTTCTATCTCCTCCTAAAAAACATAATGGTGCCTCAAAAGTATGAGAGGTGTTACCTGGTGCCATACATGTTTCCTGAAAACACTGCGTTCTCGATAAATTTTCCGCTATTTATGCCCTCCTGCATCTTCTCCCGGGTGGTGAAGTGGTAATCTGTGGAAGTGAGCAGATGGAGGATTAGCGGATGTTGGGACACGGTGGATTAGTAAGGTGTGTTACACCAACCATCTCTGTATTGTAATGTGGTGATGTCTCCCAACAGCCAAGGGTGGTGGTATGACCTAAATATCCACAGGGGTACACAAGTCAACAGTAAAACATTATACGAGTCACACACACACACGCACACACACTCTTACTTCTACAGGGGAGATCAGTTTTAAAGTTCTTAAAAGAATAGTTTGGCCATTTTTTTTCCTGTAATGGTATGATCACCATACATGCTAATCTACTGTAAGCTAGCACTTAGCAAGATTTTGTTAGTACGATTGACCACTCTGTTTTAAATCTTTTAAATAACATTATTGCATCTAAGATTATTGTTAAAGCATAATAAACACAATAACAATATTTCCTTTCTACAATATATAGGACACACTGACACACGCTTCATCAATCTGTTGTTAAATGCTAATGATTAGTCAGGTAGGGTCACTCGGGGTAAACAGGGACATCTATTAAACAGAGGGGGCTATTTTCAAAAGCTTTTTACTCCAAAGTGCATACTGACATTGATGAAAACTTGGGAAAAAAAGGCAGCCTGAATTATAAATAATATTTTGGATTTGAGAAAGATGAAAGTAACCCCCATCACTCTGTGTCACATTAAAGATCGGACTGATGGATGATTTCTGAAATCGGATCTACACCTTCAGAAGATACAGAGGACAGGACATCTGCTACGGGCAGTAACATCGCCCCCAGAAGCATTGGGAGACAATTCAGTCCTACAGAGAAAACAACAAAGGGGACAAAAAATGTCATTTCTTTTTTTTACCCCATCGTTTTCAGACACAGTTCACTTGGGAGTAAGAAGCAGCAACCTTTCACTGTCAGTGTCTTGTAAAAGTTAACCCTCTGGTTTTGCAAAAGGGAATCATGGTTAGGAAGAAGGTTTCAGGATACACAGCTGAGTCCAAAATTCCTTGATCTTTGTTTAAGAACTTATTATTTAAACCAGAGACAAATCTAGTGTTGAACTGTGTGAGAAATCCTAGAATTATGGAGATTTATTTGAGAAAGAAAACTCTTGGAATTTTCTTGGAACTCAGATGCTTAGACCCAGCTGTAAGCCAACAGCCTCATTTATCTTTACTATATTTTATTTTCTTTTATACAATTCATTGGCAATTCCAGAGTTCAGGTTCTGGGGAAGTGTGAAATTGGCAGATTTACCTTTCCCGTCCTCTTCTCCAGGACGCGGATTCCTGGTTGTATCTGCAAGACAAAGGATTAGTCTTAACATTCATAAAGTCAACAGAGCCCATAAAAAAGTCAGTCATTCATTCATTCTCCATCCACTTTTCTTGTTGAAGCTTGTAGTGACAACAGGCCAAAGATTCCAGCTCCAACTAGATTCCCAGCTGTTTCCATGTTCCCATGATATTTAAACTCTTCCAGAAGAAGCTGGTTTTCTTTCCCCATAGTTAATCTAACTCTTCTCCAGAAGAGAACCATGGCCATGGACTGAAGGTGCTTCTAGCCCTCCACACTGGACAACCCAATAGTCTCCACTACACCTTGATATCCTGTCTATAAAACCAAATCCTGAACACACCCTTTAGTCCCCTTGGCAGTTTTCCAGTCCAAAGGCACTTCTCTCAATTTATATGTAACTTTGAAGAGCCATGCTAATGATGCCACAACATATCCAACAGCTTCAACATCTCTGGCCTAATCATACCCTCTCCTGACACCTTGCTGCTACATGATTTTTAAGACTGCCATCGTTTATCACTGACAACTTACAGCCCCATGGATGGAGTACTCTGGACATGCCCAAGGGTAAAGGAGTCAAGTCAAGTTTATTTGTATAGCGCTTTTAACAATAAACATTGTCGCAAAGCAGCTTTACAGAATTTGAACGACTTAAAACATGAGCTAATTTTATCCCTAATCTATCCCCAGGATAGACTATCCCCAGGATAGACTATATAGGAGTCTGTAAGAGAGCTTCCTCTGATCAACAATATTTCCAGAGGAGGTCAACAGTTCTTCACACTTACCTCTGGATTTGATCCTCCTAATAACTCCTCTCCATGCATCTACAATGTGATTCTCAACACTCACCTTAATGTTCCCCAGTAACACTGTGGATTCAGTAGGAGGGATCTTCAAGCACTTGCCCCACCATTTCCATTTTCCACACAAAAATATTACTCAGTTTTCATCCCTAAGATACAAAAGCATCATAAAAGCAACTCTCGTGTCTCTAAGTGCATGGCCTTCAGCCTGGGACTCCATACACACTTCTATGGGAACCCCAGAATAGGAGAGACACCAACCTTAGTGGAGATGTTTGGTACCAGAGCCCATACTGTGTGATGATGTAAGACAGACTATAGCTAATATAGTCTTTCCATCTCCATCACCTTTCCATCTCACACAATAACTCAGGCTTTTCCTAACCAGCCAAGTGACTTTCTACCAAGATCTAATCCATCTAAAACTGTCCATCCAAAGCTTACTGCCCAACTGCCATTGCACATAATCCCCTTCCTGTGGCACAGTCACGAGGAACTTGTCTGTTCCTATAATGCCTATCTCCTGGATTGGATCCTAGTAGTCCTAAGATAGGTAGAGTTACTCTGTTTTGTACCTTACATGGGGGTTTTAGGTGTTTGTCTTTCATCTTCAGATCTGATAATCATGACCATCTTGGAGCATTATGGTCTTGGTGAAATAGTTTTGAAGTTCCTTGAAGTACACAAGCTCTTTTACCTTGGGAGTTGATCCATCAAGATAGTAAGGAATGCAACATTTAGACATAAGTTTCAATGAAGAATAAGACTGAATTCAATTGTACTTGGGCAAGATCCACCTGAGCATTACTCTCATTGCATTAAAATATATTTTTATGTTTTCTTTTATGAAATGTGGTAATAGTATTCTGTGCCAAGTCATACAGAGCTACTGGCCATTTGCTGTAAAGGTCATGTTACAGATCTCTGTTTCTTCCTCTAAGTGCTTTTCTGACCTACTGAAGGTTTGGTAAGCCTGTTTGGATGAGGGTATAAGGATGGATTAAACATAATTGAAGGTTACACATGTCACTGTTGCTTACGGGAGACACTGAATCCGAACACTCCCTCATATTCCTCCATCAGCCTCTTGAGCAGAGTGCTTTTCCCTGCCCCGGATGGGCCACTCAGAACGACAGGCCTTGGTCCTGGCATCCTTCTGTGAAAGAAATCAAACGCATGGTAAAACTGTCCCATATAGTGCACAAACTTGTAGGCAAGGAGACACTGTGCACAATTCACATAATCTGCAACTTGTTTGGTATTTGCAAAGTGTCACTAAACAACTAAAAGCAGGGATGGCCCAAGCACCAGCACTGACACCCAGGAAAAGTGAATTATATGTCCATGTTTTTCTTTGTAGTTGATTCAATGGCTAGTTTATCATCTAGTGTCACCCTCATCACCTTTCACAGTGT
Organism: Notarius quadriscutis; assembly: GCA_026167865.1. Classification (NCBI taxonomy): domain Eukaryota; kingdom Metazoa; phylum Chordata; class Actinopteri; order Siluriformes; family Ariidae; genus Notarius; species Notarius quadriscutis. The sequence goes on along the minus strand of JANZLB010000002.1, from coordinate 60,116,958 downwards.
GATTTCATTTACATTAGGCATTTAACAGATGCTCTTATCCAGAATGATGTACAACAGAACCCTAGCCAGGGAGCAGTTGGGGGTCAGGTGCCTTGCTCAAGGGCACTTCAGCTATTTCTGCTGGTCCAGGGAATCAAACCAGTGACCTTTTGGTACCAAAGCTGCTTCTCTAACCTTTAGGCCATGGCTTCTCCCCATTTGATAGAAGAAGCCTTTGTATATACACAGCACCATGAAAAAATTTTCTTCACATATTCCAGTTTGTTAGGAAGTTGTGGTCAGACCCCAGGGTAAGTCATGATACGGCACTCCTGGATCAGATAGGATTAAGGGTTCTAGGACTCAAGAGTGGCAGTTTGACAGCACTGGGATTTGTACCACCAACCTTCTGATCAGTAACCTTAACCATTGAGCCACCACTGCCCATGTAATGTATGTTTAACTGTAACATACTGGTGGCGCCACACATTGCTAGAATGTGCTACTTGTTCCCAAACCCACCACCTGCTGAACAACAACCAAAGAGACATTCTGGCCATAGTAATACATTCTGGTGATCAAGAATACTTTTGGCCATCTGGGATACTTTCTGGTTATAAAGGATAACTTGATGTTTCATTACAGGCATTTAGCAGACACTCTTATCCAGAGCGACGTACAACATATCCAGAGCAGCCTTCGGAGCAGTTGGGGGGATAGGTGCCTTGCTCAAGGGCACTTCCGCCAGTCCTCCAGGGTATTGAACCAGTGATCTTTTGGTCTCAAAGCTGCTTCTCTAACCATTAGGCCATGGCTTCCCCCTATTTGATAGACAATTACATTCTGACAGTTATGTTTAGAGTCTAGCCTTCAGGGCTACATTCTGGCCATTGAAGATACATTTGGGCCATCAAGGATACATTCTGGGGGGCGGCACGGTGGTGTAGTGGTTAGCATTGTTGCCTCACAGTAAGAAAGTTCTGGGTTTGAGCCCAGTGACTGCTGGGGGCCTTTCTGTGTGGAGTTTGCATGTTCTCTCCATGTCTGCATGAGTTTCCTCCAGGTGCTCTGGTTTCCCGCACAGTCCAAAGACATGCAGTTAGGTTAACTGGCTATTCTTAATTGTCCATAGGTGTGAATGCGTGTGTGAATGGTTGTTTCCTCAAGACCAGAAATGGGAGGGTTGTGGCAGGAAGGGCATCTGGCGTAAAACTATGCTCCAATTAACATGACATGTGGATCAATAGGGTTCATGGACCCTGACCTGGCAACAGTGCTGGACAAGGGAGAAGAAGATAATGAGGATACATTCTGGCTATTGGGGTTACTTTCTGGTCATTAAGGATACATTCTGGCCATCAGCAGAAACTGTTTTGGCTTGTTAAATAAATCAGTTTGCACACATTTCAGAAGGCCATGTTTACAAATCTGGTATACACAAAGAAGCAATAACAGCAACAAGGTTGTGGGATGTTAAGGTGAAAACAGATTCAAATAACATTTTTACATATGCAGAGAGAAAACTAGCATATGTATCCCTGAATCTTGTATTAAGATGGAAGCATGCAAGGTCGCAGTGGCCACACCGGGCTTTATCCTGGTAAAACTTGAAGTCTTGTCTTTTGTATTTTTGCACTAAAATTACCATTTGCACACAGATACACAATGTCACTTTGCACCTGTCTTTGCCTTGTCGTTTAGGTTGTTTATTGTACTTGGTTAGCTAGATGTTACTTAGATGGCTATATAGAGAGTTATTAGCTCATCCGGCCGACAGGCGATGAGCTTATCGCATCATGTGTTGTCTGTTGTCCATCTGGTGTTGTCCACATTTCATGAAAATTGCTTCTTCTCTCTTAGTTCTTCACTGATTTTTATTCTTTTTGGCAGGAAGGTAGGTCTGCCTGGGGTGCATATAGCTTCTACCCAAATTTG
>JANZLB010000002.1:59887812-59898273 GCA_026167865.1 Notarius quadriscutis | reverse complement strand
GGCCTGATATTTTGTGAGATATTACAGAAATAAACAGATATCACAATCACCACATTTCAGACGGAACTAAATTTCACTGATTTTATGAAATCGAAAGGCCGTCTCGCTTTAAGACCTTAAGAGTGTGTATAAATATTTTAAAAAGCTTCAAGGTTGATTGATTGCCAATTATAATGTTATTTCAAGTCATTTTAATAACATTACTCTCTTTTGAGCTAAATGTATTCTCCTGCCTCCTAATGTGATGCCGGTGCTTAATCTTTTTCTTCTTTTTGGCATTTCAAGTTTTTCCTTGTCATTCTTGCCTCTGACGTGTCCATTAGAGATGTGTATATACATCTGGTTTTCTGTGAAACTGCTTTGTGATGATGTCCATTGTTAAATATCCATTGTTCCTGTTTCCATCAGGAAAAATAATAGTATTTTGGCAATACCTGTAGATATCATGTCAGTTGGAATGTTTGTAATTCAGACGTCTTCTCTTCATTTGGAAATTCGTGCAACATGAGAATGGGAATGTGGTTGAGCAGCACAGCAGGACTTTTTTTTTTAACAAAGAAATGCTCTTTTCAGCGATATTCCATTTACTACATTATGAAGCAGATGTATTCAGATATGCATAATGAGTAATGAATATGGAATAATGAATGAGATATGCGATAAATATACCTGCATTTATAAAATTAATACCTTCTCATTTAGGAGCTCAAGCAGGTTGCACTGGACCTACCCCTGACATTAACTTCAGCTGTTGTCTTTTGGTCTCCGAAAACACAGGTATACTCCCCAACATCCATCGGCAGCACGTTCCGGATGTGTAACTCAGCAATTAACCCGTCCTGCTTCATCTTGTATTTAGATCCGTTACTAAGCTCCTGTTCATCTTTCCACCACTGCACAGGTACCCCAGGTTTAGAAAGCTCACAGTGCAGGACTATGATCCCTCCTTCTGGAGCCTCCTGGCTCATTAGATTTTGTCTGAATGTGACCTGAGCGGCTAAACAACCAAAATAGTATAAGAAGAGGCAAAACATTCACTAAAATGGTAATAAAAGCTTGAGAAGACCTCATCTTACCAAAAACATTAATGTTGGCTTTAGTACTCTGATCCCCACAAATGCAACTATACACTCCACTGTCTTCCAACATTGCTTTTTTGATTATTAGCTCCATTGTAGTGTCTTGGTGTATAATTTGGTATTTGAGTCCAGACTTGAGCAGTTCCTCCCCTTTTTTCCATTGAACAGGAACACCAGCTTTGGAGAGCTCACAATGCAGGCGTACATTGCTCTCCTCTTCAGCGTCTTGGTTTTTTAACTTCACTTTAAAGATAATGGGTGGAACTGGAAATAGTAGCCAAAAGAGGAAAAGAAACTTTGAGAGACTTAGCTTAGTGTTCTAATTTATAGCCATGCATAGCCTCAGAGCGCAAAACGCAGATTTATCTGCACTGCAAAGGAAAGCATGTTGCCATAGCATGCAAAGCAAGATCCATCAAAAGCCATCTGTGCTAGCTAATCGTGCACACCACTGAGAAACCTTACCCCGAACAGTAAGCTCAGCGGTCGACTCAGAATCCTTGGTTTTACATGAATAATATCCAGCATCACTTTCCTCAATATTATGTATGATAAGTGTGGCAGTTTTTCCATCTTGCTTAATCTCATATTTATCTCCTGCCTTCAGAATAACTCTTCCTTTCCTCCAGTCCACTGGAGCACCAGGTTTTGAAAGCTCACAACTAAACCTGGCAGTTCCCCCTTCTTTGGAAACTTCATTTTGGAGCTCTCGTTTGAATGTGACTGGTAGAGCTACAAACCCATAGAAATATGACATATCCATGTGAAAGAATGAATAAAGTAATATATTTTTATTGTATATCCTGGTGTGACTGCAGCAGAACCTACCCCGAACTTTGATTTCTGAAGTAGTCTTTTGGTCCCCAACTGTGCAGCTGTATACACCAGCATCCTCACATCCAACATTCCTAATAACCATCTCAACAGTCTTTCCCTCAGTCTTCATGTGGTATTTTTCACCCCCAGTCAGCTTCTCCTGACCTTTCCACCATTTCACCAATGCTCCCGGTTTGGAAAGTTCACAACATAAAGTGACACTCTTGCCTTCCACTGTTTCTTGGTTTCTCAGGGTTTGTTTGAAAATCACTGGTAAAGCTGAGAACATGCAAATTATACATGTGATATCAGAAGAACATTTGTCTGTGGAATGAGGCGGTATCCTGATATACATGGCTTCATACCTTTTATTTTAACTGTAGCACTGGATTTCTGATCTGGACATACACAAGTGTACACACCACTATCTTCAGGTACTACTTTTCTGATGACCAGCTCCATTTTTGTGGCCATTTGTCTCAACTGGTATTTCTCCCCAGGCTTAAGGAGTTCTTCTCCTCTCCACCACTCTACCTGAGCTCCAGACTTTGAGAGTTCACAACGCAAATTGACATTGTTCCCTTCTTCAGCTTCTTGGTTCTTCAGTTCTTGCTTGAACATAATTGGCAGAGCTACACAAAACAATAGTTTATATCTACAGGAAATCTGCTTTTATACATTAAATATTGCCCCATGTGGGGGTATAACATGTTTGGGTATCAACTGATAATAAGTGGGCAGTCTTTCCTACCATTGACTTTGATGTATGCATCAGTACTCTGCTCTCCACAAACACAGCGATACACTCCACTATCTTCTGGTTGTGCTTTCCTTATTAAAAGTTCTACTGTTGTATCCTTTTTTCTCAGCTGATACCGCTCCCCAGTTCTTAACATTTCATTTCCCTTCCACCACTCCACATGTACTCCAGCTTTGGAAAGTTCACATTGCAAACTGATGCTGTTTCCTTCTTGAGCCTCCTGGTTCTTCAGAACATTTTTGAAGGTAGCAGGAAGTGCTACAAAAAGCCATGGAAATTGTTGGGTTTCAGCATATTCCAGCATAAGTATTACAAGGAGTACAAGAAGATATGAGTAAATAAAGTGTGGATTCAGATATTTTGATTTTTATTTAGTCACGTTTTCTTAAAGAAACTTTTACCAGAAAACTGAAAGTGATTGGGCTGAGTGTTGTCCTCCAAGCAACAATGGAACTATCTGTGAAGGTAAATTTATGACTGTAGAAATAAGATGAATCTCCGAAACTGGGTTAAATACACCGATTAGCCATAAGATTAACAAACACTGACAGGTGAAGTGAATAACATTGATTATCTCATTACAGTGGCACCTGTCAAGGGGTGGGGTTTATTAGGCAGCAAGACAACAGTTAGTTCTCAAAGTTGATGTGTTGGAAGCAAGAAAAATGGGCGAGTGTAAGGACTTTGACAAATTGTGATGGCTAGATGACTGGGTCTGAGCATCTCCAAAATGGTACATCTTGTGGGGTGTTCCCAGTATGCAGTGGTTAGTACCAATCAAAAGTGGTCCAAGAAAGGACAACTGGTGAATCAGTGACAGGGTCATGGGTGTCGAAGGCTCATTGATTGGCATGGGGCATGAAGGCTAGCCCATATGGTCCAATCCCACAGAAGAGCTACTGTAGCACAAACTGGTGAAAAATTTAATGCTGACACCTTTCTGTTTTAGCCAGCTTTAACTTTTCGGGCAGTTTGTATTGCAGTAGCTCTTCTGTGGGATTGAACCATATGGGCTAGCCTTTGTACCCCATAGGAGTCAATGAGCCTTCAACACCAATGACCCTGTTGCTGGTACACTGGTTGCCCTTCCTTGGACCACTTTTGGTAGGCACTTTTGGTAACCACCGCATACCGGGAACACCCCACAAGATGTGCTAATTTGGAGATGCTCAGACCCAGTCATCTCGCCATCACAGTCTGGCCCTTTTCAAAGTCACTCCGATCCTTATGCTTGCCCACTTTTCCTGCTTCCAACACATCATATTCGAGAAGGTCTGTTCTCTTGCTGCCTAATATATCCCACTCCTTGACAAGTGCCATTGTAACAACATAATCAATGTAATTCACTTTACCTGGAAGTGTTTTTAATTTTTTGGCTGATTGGTGTATGAGCTTATGAGAGGTTCAAATGTGATATTCTGGTGCTCCAAATCTTACTGTGGCTCATGGAATCTTCAACAGAAGTTCTTCTGTTGCTAGTTATATATGGCATGTAACTGTCCAAATTCTGCATACAGTTGTGTGCAACACAGGTTCTAGATATCTATTGCGCAATCTGTACTGTATTGTGCCTTATGCATCTTACCTTGCACAGTAAGTTCAGCTGTTGATTGTGCGTCTTTGGTTTTACAATTATAGTTTCCAGAATCACATTCTTCCAGGTTGCTTATTTCCAGTTTGTTTAACCTTCCTTCCAGCCTCATCTTGTACTTCTCTCCTGGTTTTAAAATAACTCTTCCCTTTCTCCACTCTACTGGAGCACTAGGTTTGGACAGTTCACAGATGAACACAGCCACGTCCCCTTCTTTACAAACCTGATCCTGGAGCTCCCGTTTGAAAGTAATCGGAAGCGCTTTGGCAACAGAAACAAACTGTTTCAATCCAACACTGTAAAATTACAGAATGTGTATTCAACCGATTGAAGCAAACCTTTAGTGAATACCTGTGATTTTCACCTCTGCAGAGCTTTTGGTGTTTCCTGTATCACAACTGTACATTCCAGCATCGTTAGGAAGAACATTTGTGATTTCCATCTCAGCAATCCTGCCGTTTTGTCTCATCTGATACCTTCCACCTGGCATTAAATGTTCTTCACCTTTCCACCATTCCACAGGCACACCAGCTTTAGAGAGCTCACATCTTAGTACAACATTGCTTCCTTCTAAAGCTTCTTGGTTCTTCAAGTTTTGCTTGAAAGTAGCAGCCACACCTCCAAAAACACAAATCAAGCCATGTAATTAAGTGGTGTAATTGTCATACATGGGCAACATAAAACTGACTAATAAAACTGAGGAATAACTGACTTTCTTACCAACAATTTTGATCATTGCTTTGGTCTTCTGGTTTCCACATATGCATCTGTAGACTCCACTGTCTGCAGGCACAGTGTCACAGATGATAAGCTCATGTTTTGCATCTCTTTCTCTCATCTGATACTTTTGTCCAGGTTGGAGAAGCTCTTCTCCATTCCACCATTCCACTGGAACACCAGCTTTGGACAGTTCACAGTGCAAGGTCACGGTCTTGCCCTCCTCAGCAACCTGGTTTGTTAGCTTCGCTGTGAAGCTGATCAGTTGCTCTACAGAAAGCAATTCAGCACAATAACAAAAGCATTAACTACAGCCATACCCTGACAATCCACCAATCAAGAAGAAAGTGAAGATCTGGTGAAATTTTGTGACACTTACTGCTAACAGTAACCCTAGCTGATGTCTGGACATTGCCACATGAGCAGCTGTATACCTCACTGTCCTCACATATCAAATTGAAAATCTTGAGCTCTGACATGCAACTTCTTTGGCGTATCCGGTACTTTTCTCCAGACTTGAGCAAATCTTGGCCCTTCCTCCATTCGACAGGAAGTCCAGGTTTGGATATCTCACAGTGCAAGGTGACACTGTTTCCTTCTTCAACTACTTGAGATTTAAGCTTCTGTTTGAAGGTAATGGGTTGAGCTAGGGAAACAACAGTTTCTGTTTGTCTTCTACTAATTATAACACAAATGCTATTAATAATGCTCATTTTTTGTCAAAATGTCCAAAAACATGGTCAACCTTTTATCTGAATTGTGGCTTTGGTCCTTTGGTCAGTACACACACAGCTGTATGTTCCGCTGTCCTCCGGCAGTGGATTCCTAATTACAAGCTCCTGTATGGATACTATTTGTCGCATCTGATACTTCATCCCAGGACTGAGAACTTCATTGTTCCTCATCCACTCTACTGGTACTCCAGCTTTGGAGAGCTCACAGCGTAATGTCACGGCCATGCCCTCCTCTGATTCTTGATTTTTAAGTTCTTTGGTGAATGTGATGGGAATAGCTGCCAACAAGAATAGCAGATATTACCCTACTGTCTTGCAATAAAACAAAAAATAGCTTTGCGTGAAATATTTTGTATTTATCATATCTTACCATGAACTGTAACAGTGCCCATGGTCCGCTGGTTTCTACAAATGCATGTGTAAGTCCCTGAGTCCTCAAGTTTCACATTGTGGATTGTAAGAGAAAGATAATTTTTCCTTTGCTTCATTAGGTATTTCTCTCCTGACCTGAGTGTTTCGGCTCCTTTGCGCCACAAATACTGAACACCAGGTAAAGAGAATTCACAGAACAGTGTCACACTACTTCCCTCATCAGCCTCTTGGTTATGAAGCTGCCTCGTAAACTCAGCAGGCACAGCTAATAATGATGAAACAGAAAACAGATTCAGAGTAAAGATTAACTGGATTCTTTGAAAGTTTTAGTCCATGGAAATGTCTGAAAACATTGCTAATTTGTAAAACATGAGTCGTGTTAGCATTCAAGTGATGCCAGGTTTGGTATTTTGACTAACATAATCTAGACCACCAATAACTTGAGTGGCATGGTGGTGTAATGGTTAGCACTGTTGTCTCACAGCAAAAAAGTCCTGGGTTCAAGCCCAGTGACTGACGGGGGCCTTTCTGTGTGGAGCTTGCATGTTCTCCCCGTGTCTGTGCAGGTTTGCTCCGGTTTCCCCCAAAGACACGCAGTTAGGCTAACTGGCTGCTCTAAATTGTCCATTGATCAAGCTTGGAGAGGGATGGGCTCTGCCAAGTTTAAATGCTCTAGACACACCAATGATGGACTGTTAAAAATATCATCAGTGATACCCCATGGCCCTTGCTTGCTTTGAAATGAAGAATATCTCATAACCTATTCTTTATATTTTTTCCAGTTGTACTATTGTATTGGTGTCCATAACACTAAGGGACAAGTTTAAAAGCTGTGGAAACCCTGGGATTCTTCAAACAGCTGGTTTAGCAAGATCTGTAGAATCTCTGGAAGTACCTGGCCTCAAAATATGCATTACAGAATTGACATTCTCACAATTACACCATTATTAACAATGAGTTTTAGTGTTGCATGAAGCTCTACCTTTAACAGTCACTGTGGCCTTGGTGCTGATGGATCCTGCATTACACTCATAGACTCCTGCATCAGTGTCCTTAACTTCTCGAATGGTCAACCTGGCCTCACTTCCAGAGCGAGTCATGAAATAGCTGGAGGAATTCCACATTAAGCAACTATCCTTATACCACAGGATATGGCATGGTTTTGAGGTCTTGCATAACAGATTTAAACTTCCTCCCTCAATAGCTTCAGTGTCCTCTAATGGTTTGATAATTGTTGGGCGTCTTTCTGAAAAAAGTCAAAATTCAGTATATCAACCTCAACACTGAACATTGTTCACTTTAAGTTTATTCTGTCCAACTGCTGCTTTACAGTGTCCAATTTCCTCGTGATAATGTGTCACAGACAAAGATCAGAAATTTCAAAGAAATTTATGGATCAAAATCTTGGAATATGATATCCATCTTTGGACAATCATCAGAGACCCTATCATGTAATCTGGTATGGAAAATCTGTGAACATAACATATATAGCACAGCCTACCACAGAATTGTGGTACTCTTACCTCTTACTAGCAGTGAAGCATAAGATCTCTTGTCCCCTGCTTCGAAAGATATTGTTCCTGTGTCTTTGCGTGCAAGCCGCTTGATGGTAAGAGTGTGGTAGCCACCACTGATCATTTGGATCTCATTTAAATCATTAGTATAAAGCAGAGTCTCATCAAGATACCATTTAACCTCAGTGAAGTCACTTGGGCAGATACGACACTTGAATACAGCAATGTCCCCTTCTAGACATTCAACATCCTCCAGTTCATCCAAGATAAGCACTTTCTGACCTGAAGGAGAGATCAGCAAGAATATAACGAGTGGTATATGGTGTTTATAAGGATTCCATATATGAGTGAGTGCTGAAAAGAAGGTTGCATATCAGTTTTACCTTGTACCGTAAGTAAAGCCCTGCTCTGCATTGTCCCAACATCGCATGTGTACAAATCACTGTCACCCTTCTCAAGGTTGAATATGGTGAGTGAGAGGACAACACCTTTCTTCAACATCAGGTACTTCTGACTTGAGTTAAGCACCACCATGCCTTTTAACCAGGTCACCTTGGTGGCAGGTCTTTCAGTCTCACACTCCAGGACTACCATATTCTTTTCCTCTGCAGTTATATCTCTTAGCTCCTTAGCAAACATGTGCTGTAAATCTGCAGGGGAGGAAAGGAGAGTTTTGGACATACAGTATATTATAAAATTTCAGTAAACAACTGCAGGATATGAATCAAACTTGTTATTTCTATGATTATCTAATCATTTATTCAGTGCTGGCACTGTGATCTCTGTGCTCAGGTGATTTTAATTATTTCTACATGATTAGATTAGATTAGATTAGATTAGATTAGATTAGATTAGATTAGATTAGATTAGATTAGATTAGATTAGATTAGATAAAACTTTATTGATCCCTTTGGGAGGGTTCCCTCAGGGAAATTAAGATTCCAGCAGCATCATTACAGACAAACAGAGAAAATAAAACTTCTAGATAAATTAAAATAAATTAGGTATTTACATATACAAATATAAAAGAATAAGATATGGGGAAGAGAGGAAGGGGGAGAAATGGGGTTAGGGTAAGTGTGTGTGTGTGGGGGAAGCAGGAAAGATATTGCACTTTATATTGCAATATGAGACTAAGGGTCACATCGTGCCTTTACAAGCCTTGACCATTCCTTTCTGTCATTGGCAATCGTTACTGCTTCTTCAGATGTGATGGAACATCCTTCTAGGTCTCTGATAACACTGTCTCTCCATCTCAATCTTTATCAACCAGGCCTTTGTGTAACTAATGGGTTCCAAAAGAGGTACCTATGGATAAATCAGGAAGGTGCCATCCTTATGACATGGCCAAACCATGTTAGCTGTTTCATTTGTAGTATGTTTATCACTGGAGGTTGGTTGGTGCATTGGTATAATTGCTCATTTGAGATATGGTCCATCCAACTGATATTGAGAATTCTTCTAAGACAACAATTATAAAAGGATGAAAGATGTTGTTCTTCCCTGATGGTTGTGTTCCAGTTTTCTGCACTATATAGAAGACTGGTGATAATGACTGTTTGGAAAACTTTGTGGTTATCAACTTATTGGTAATATTTTGTTAAAAGCGCCAGCTGCCTTTGCAATTCTATTATCTATCTATTGAGTGAGTTCTCCATTTGCAGTGACAGTACTTCCAAGAAAAGCAAACTCATTGACATTTTCTAGTATCTCATTGTGTCTCAGTGTGAGGGTAAGCATTGTTGGCTCTCTTGTGACAGACTTCACCTTACTCTTCTTTGCATTTACAGTCAGACCCACTGTGCTTGCTTTTTCTTCTAATTGTGATGTTGGAAACTGTAATCTAGTTACATCTTCCATGATGAGGGCAATATCATCTGCATATTCAAGATCAGAGAGTCGTTTCTGTTGATACCTGGAGCTCTTTCATCTTTCAATTATGATACCCAAATCATTCTTATCCAGAGCCTCCCTTAATACCCAATCGATAATTATTCCAAATACCAGAGGGGACCATGTACAGCCTTGCCTTACTCCAGTTGTTACAGGAAACTAGCTAGTCATTGCTCCGTCAACCTTGGCACAACATTCTGATCCCATGTACATGTTCTTTATTATTCTTACAATCTTTTCTAGTCGACCATATGCTTTCATTATTTTCCATAGTGAATCTCTATGAATACTGTCGAAAGCAGCTTTAAAATCAACAAAGTTTATTTTCACTGGAAGTTGCGTTTTGAGACTCTGTCGCAGTGCAAATCATTGGTCAATACATGACCTTTCTGACCTAAAGCCTGCTTGATTTTCTCTGAGGCAGTCATCAATAGCATCTTTGTTATGCATCAATATAACTAAACATTTTTCCAGCCACACTAAGTCGGGTAATTCCACGATTGTTCTCACATATACACAGAACAATCGCCTTTCTTTGGGAGTTTGATGATGATGCCTCGTTTCCAATGTTCAGGGGGGTTTCTGACTTCCATACTGCAATACAAACCCTTGTCAACCACCAGATCACGGCTTGTCCACCTACTTTTAGCATATTAATAGTTGGTGTAAATAGACAATATGAAGATTTGCAAAGAAAACACCCAAGACAGTGTTGTAGTCGGGTCACTAAACCTCGAGTCTGAGTCGAGTCTTGAGTCCTCGGTGTTCAAGTCCGAGTCAAGTCCCAGTCATTAAAGAAAATTTCGAGTTGAGTCCACTATTGAGCCGACGTGAGTCCGAGTCGAGTCTGAGAACAAGACTCCACCCGCACCATTTGACGGTGTCTGTTGCTGCGTTTATGTGAAAGTGTCTCTGCTACTGTGTTGGACTAACGTTCCTGCTCGACTGCCCCATTTTAGTTAACAGGCTACAGATAAAAAGCTTG
>JANZLB010000002.1:59875698-59886388 GCA_026167865.1 Notarius quadriscutis | reverse complement strand
CCACGAATGACAAGCTTGGCTTTTGTTTGGCTAGTCCCGACATCACAAGAATATTCCCCAGCATCGTCTTTTCTGAGTTTGTGAATGATCAGAGATAATGACTTTCCCAGTTGATGAATTTCATATTTCTCACTGGCATTTTTGACCATACTGTCTTTCCTCCAAACAGGGGTCACTGCTTGCTTGGAGACTTCACACTGTAAGCAAGCTTTGCCACGTTCCTCAGCCACAACATCTTCCAAAGATCTAAGAAACACTGCTGCCCTTTCTGAGCAATGGAGGAACACCAAATAAATTTCTTGTTGGATTTCTCATTGGATCATAAATAAAAACACAATCCTCACCTTTGACCCTAAGTATGGTGGACTCGTCGATGCCGACAGTCTTGAAGGTCACTTTGCTCTCCTGCGGGGTAAGCCTTTTCAGGACCAAAGTGTACACTTTGCCTGAATTCTGGATCTTGTTCATGTGACTGGCATGAATAACCCTGTCATTGAGAAGCCACTGAACATTTGGTGCCTCATGGTTTAGCTCACAGGAAAACACTGCTGTTTCTTCTTCTTCGACCTCTACATGTCCCAGATGCTGTATGATCTTCAGCCGTTTCACTGCAACAAAAAATTTAGTTGGTTGCTAGTGTAACAGCATCCCCCACCATTTTTTCTCCAATTCCCATCCAACAGCTGTCATATGACAGCTACAGCTACCAACCAGGGACACAGCTACCAACACATGCTTCATCCAAGAGTCATGAAGCCAGCCGCCATATCTTTTCAAGTTGCTGCTCATGCTGTGTCACAGGGAAGTGTATCACACTCAGAGGTAGGCCAATCTGCCATTTTCTGCATACACAAGCCCATGATTGGTCAGTGTCACTCTGCTTGACAGGGGAGAGAAATCCCTCCATCCCTCTCATCCAGACAGCATAGCCAAATTTACTCCCTTGGCTCCTGGCCATGGATGGATGTGGCATTGTTGGGATTTGACCTCACAATCTCCCGACAACAGAGTGAACACTTTTCTGTTGAGCCACTCAGGCTCCCCAGCATAACAGTATTTTCTTCATGCTGTACAACTTTTGTAAAACTTTCAGGCAACACAGAAGTTTTGGGAAAAAGTGACCTTTGAAAACATTTGGATCCATACCTTTTACATTAACTCGACCCCTGCTTTCAGCTCCACCAGCTAGGCACCGATATTCCCCTGTATCTGCAGCCTTCACACCCATGATGGTCATCTCGACGTGGTTCTTCTCCTGCCTCATGGCATACTTGCTTGAGGCCAGTAAAGGAGTTCTACCCTTGAACCAGCGTACCACTCTTGGGGAAGGACAAAACTCACACCTAAGAGTCGCCAAGCCATTCTCTTTAACCTCCACATCTGAAATGGGTTGGGTGACCACCAAAGGGCGCTCTGTTTAGTTAAATCAACAGACACACATTAATTCATAGTAACCCACAAATCTCTGTATCACTTCTTTGCTTTCTTTACCTGTAACAGTAAGCTGGGCAGTCGACCTGCTCTTCCCTGAGCTGAATTGGATGATGCCACACATGTTGCTGTTAGTGTTGGTGAAAGTGAGCCAGTGTGACGTTCCTTCCCGCTCGATCTTCATCTCAGGGCCAGAACTTAGCAGCTCCCCATTCAAAGTCCATTTAGGAGCTCGTTCTGCTTTAATGCTTGTCTCCACTCTGAAACGAGCCTCCTTAGGCTCCATTACTTCGACTGAGCTCAGTCCACGGACAATGCTGATAGCCTGCTCTGGAAGGACAGGTATAACTTAGAATCTGTAAAAGCTACCAGCCTGTGTTGTACTCATCACACTTTCACATCGAAAGTCTTTAATCTGCTCAATTCCAGTCTTGAATGGCAGTTAGAGTGAAGACTGGAGCTACTTTAATTACCAGGCTGGATTAGCACAGTTTGAGTTATCTTACTTAACATAGGAAACAATGATTTACATAGTTTATGTACATGTTAGGAATGTGAATAAATATCCATCCATTTTTAAAAGAAAGTTTGCCAGAAAGTTTTTGGTTGAGTGTGGGATCAAACTGGGACTGGGATCAAACAAAAAGTCATTAGCAGAAGGTTTTTAATGTCAAGTGGGCGTAAACAAGTGGTCAGATCCAGGACAAATAAAGACCATATTCAAGCTAATAATGTTCATTCATTCATCTTTAGTAATTGCCTGATCAGGGTTATGGTGCTTGAAATAAGGATACTAGTTTGTTTATAGTATGTAGTTTGGGAACGAGAACCCACTAAATTTGGTTGAAAACATTGCATGTTTTGCATGGGATTAAAAAAATAGTCCCACAAGAGATACAGCTGAGCTCAGAGACAGACTTTACACACCACAAATAAGGGAAGAAAAATGATATTCCCCTACATCCATATTACACGTAATATAAAACATGTTAAAACTGAATCTCATAAGCTAAAATCCAAGCCAAACATGAATCCATGACTGTTCTGATTTAAGACTTGTGAGGTGTTGCATTGTAACTTCACATCTCCAGGGTCTCTGGTTTGTGCCAAAACATAGGATATTGTTTTTGTGGAGTTTCACATGTTCTCCTCTCTCCATTGGTTCACCAGTTTCTTCCCACTTCCAAAAAAATATAGCGGGAAGTGGATTGACAAGAATAAATTGCCCCTAGGTGTGAATGAGTGCCCTGGGATGGACTGGTGTATATTCATCCAGGTGTATTCTTGGCTCATGCTGAGTATTCCCAGGAGAGAATAGATCCACTATGAGTGTGACCAGGATAAAGAAGTTACTGAAGATGAATGAATGAATGAATGAATGAATGTAAGATAGTAAATTCAGTAGCATTACTCATATTACAGTATCTTGCCAAATCATGCGAACTGGCTAGCTGTTTTTTTTTTCTTTTTGATAGCATGCCTTAAGCTATTTTGCTGACAAGCATTTGAAAATTGCATTTATTATTGCATGTATATTGACATGATTTTGACATGATTAGCATGTCCATCATAAAAATGGTACTTACTGCCATCTGGCAAGGCAAGCTGCGATACAGATGGGAGTGGGGGGTCAAACTTTCATAGTTACCAGAGAATTAACCCCCCCATTGTAAGCCTAACTGTATAATAGGCAAGAGGCAGAGGGCTACAGAAGCGGAGATCGGTGCCACCCAATGCGCCTTAGGGGCCTGGCTAGTACTGGGATGGGAGACTGCCTGGAAAGACCACGTTCTGGCATGGGAGGGACTTTGACATTCTGAGAGTGTAAATGATCAGATTGCAAGTGTCTCACCCTCTACAAACAATTGGCAAGAAGTCTTATCATCACCGGCATCACAGATGAAGGTGTCCTCGTCTGATGATCCCACTTCTTCGATGGTCAGCTGCCTGTAAAGACCTGCACTAATAACCTGGTACTTCCCATTGGGTACAATTTCTCTATTTCGTTTGTACCATGTGACCTCAGCGTTAGCACGGGAGACCTGGCACTCCAGCAGGGCACGGTGTCTATACATGGCAACCTTCGCCCGCAGTGGTTTCATAATCTGAACTGGAAGCTCTGAAACCAAACAAATCACTCTGTTTTAAACCGTGAATGTTACACATCCCAAAGCTATGATTGGCTAAGTGTTTTTATTGATTTTTACCTTTGACCCTTAGCATTGCTGTTGATGAAACTCTCTCTGCTGTGAAGGTGATTTCACCAGCATCTTCTGGCTTGATGGCTTTGATGGTCAGTGAGTGAGTTTTACCTATGTTTATGTTTGGAGACAAGTTCATAAGAATGACTAAAGTAAGGAATAAAACATTTAGCGTCATGCTGTAATAGCAAAATAATGTGGTGGTGTGATGAAGTGGAATCACTCTTACCACCCTGAAGCAATTTACCAACAATTAGTAACAGCTCATACACAGTTTAATAAATTCACAGTTTATTAAAAGTTTGATAACAAGGACAACTTCCAAAGAGATAAAAGTTTAACTCCAAAGTCAAGGTACATTAATATCTGATTGTACCACCCGTCACTTTTTGACTGACAGTGGGCTCAATGCAAGAAAACCCAGGAGGACTCCATTGTTGAAAGAAAAACTTTATAAAAAGCCAGACTAGAATTTGCTAAAATGCCTATTGACAAGCCACAATGCTTCTGGGAGCATGTCCTCTCGACAGATGAGACAAAACTGAAGCTTGTTGGCAAGTCACATCCATGTCCATGGAAAAAAAATGAAGCTTTCAAAGAAAAGAACACCGTACCTACTGTGAAAGATGGAAGAAACTCGGTTATGATTTGTGGCTGCTTTTCTGTGAATCTGTGCAGGTAACAATGAAATCCCAAGACTATCAAGGCATTCTGGAGCGAAATGTACTACCCAGTGTTGGAAAGCTCTGTCTCAGCCGCAGGTCATGGGTCCTCTAACAGGATAAAAACCCAAAACACACAGCTAAAAGCACCCAAGAATGGCGAATAACAAAATGTTGGACTATTCTGAAGTGGCCTTCTATGAAGCAGAGTCACTTTTACCACCCTGAAGCAATTTACCAACAATTACAAGCATACAGTACATTTATTAAAGAACAGCATGTACTTTTTATCTGTTTATAGTTACATTTCATGTTGTAGAACGTCCATGAAGCAAGTTTGTTCCTCTTCTCATTTACATTATAGCAGCTATAAACAGTCTTTCCCACACCAGCCTCTCTTTTCTTGCTCTTGAAGTTAATAAGTTAAAATAACACAACATGTCATATTACTGCAAAACTGCAAAGAAGTGTAAACTCTTCTGTCCCTGTTACAAAGCACTGATATTGGAGACTCCTTCCATAAATGTTACATAAACGCATTTCTCCTTACAGAAAAATCCACCATATCAATGATTACACACATTTTTTAATCTGTTTATGACAATTCTGGCACATCCCATGTACAAGTCCCAGTGAATGAGCTGTTACTCATTCAGAAAAACAATAATGTATCATTATGCGAGTGCATTAGCATAAGCCTATGATGTGTAGCTGCTCTACTGTCAGAGCTGCTGTTAGAGAGAATTAATCAACACCTTCTGACCAATCAGAGTGGAGAGTTCAAAAGTGCTATAAATGGTATAAATCATAAGTTAACAACTATTCAGGCACTGACACTTACCTTCTTGTCTAATTCTAATGCTGTCTCTGGCTTTTATCCTGCTGCTATTCTTGAACCATTTTCCATCCACGTCCTCCAGGTTTACTTCACACACAAATGTCACACTTTCCCTTTCCGTCACACTGACATCCTGAAGATGTTTTAGGATCTGTATGTCTCTGGCTGGATGAAAAGAAGAGTGAAAATAAAAACGTGTCTCAAAAAAAGTTTTATAGATATGGGCAAATTTGTCGGTACCCTTACAGCTCATTGAAACAATGCCTTACTCCTCCTGAAAAGTGATGAAATTAAAAGCAATTTTCTCATGTACACTTGCATGCCTTTGGTATATGATAGACTAAAGCAAAAAGTGTGAAAAGAAATGGTTTATTGTTTATTTTACAAAGATGTTCTAAAATGGCCTGGACAGATTTATTGGTACCCCAAGAAAAGAATATAAATAATTGGATTATAGTGATATTTGAAACTAATTATTTAACCTTAATTTGTCTTCAGTCTTGTAACCAGTCATTCAGTCTATTTAAATGGAGAAAAGTCGTCACTGCTGTTTGGCATCATTGTGTTCATCACATTGAAGAGAGAAAGCAAAGGAGAGAGTTGTTTGAGGAGATCAGAAAGAAAATTATAGACAAGCATGTTAAAGGCAAAGGCTAGACGACCATCTCCAAGCAGCTTGATGTTCCTGTGACTCCAGTTGCAAATATTAACGTTTAAGTTCCATGGGACTGTAGCCGACCTTCCTGGATGTGACTCCAAGAGGAAAATCGACCACACATTGAACAGAAGGATCGTGCCAATGATAGAAAAAGAGCCAAGGACGACTTCCAAAGAGATAAAAGTTGAACTCCAAGCTCAAGGTACATCAATGTCTGTTTGTACCATACATCACTTTTTGAGTGACCGTGGGCTCAATGGAAGAAACCCAGGAGGACTCCATTGTTGAAAAAATAAATAAATAAATAAGCCAGTCTGGAATTTACTAAAATGCATATTGAGAAGCCACAATCATTCTGGGAGCATGTCCTTTGGACAGATGAGACAAAACTCAAGCTTACTGGTAAGTAACATCAATTTTATGTCCACAGAATAAAAAATGAAGCTTTCAAAAAAAAGAACACCATACCTACCGTGAAAGATGGAGGAGGATTGGTTATGATTTAGAGCTGTTTTGCTGCATCTGTCATGAGGTGCCTTGAATCTGCGCAAAGCACAATTAAATCTCAAGACTATCAAGGCATTCTAGAGCGAAATGTACTACCCAATATCAGAGAGGTCTGTCTTAGTCGCAGATCATGGGACCTCCAACAGGATAAAAACCTAAAACGCACAGCTAAAAGCACCCATGAATGGTGAATAACAAAACATTGGACTATTCTGAAATGACCTTCTATGAGCCCTGATCTGAATCCTATTGAATATCTCTGGAAAGAGCTGAAACATGCCGCATGGAGACGGAACCCTTCAAACCCGAGACAGCTGGAGCGGTTTGCTCAGGAAGAGTGGGCCGAAGTACCTGCTGGCAGATGCAGAAGTCTCATTGAGAGCTACAAAGATTACTGGTGAGCAGTGATCGCTGCTAAAGGTTGCGCAACAAAATATTAGATTAAGGGTCCCATCATTTTGTCCATACCATTTTCATTTGTTTTGTTATATAAAATTTTCAGTTGAATCAAAAATCAAAAGTGAAGTCTGATTTGTGTTAAACATGGAATAAGCAACAATGGATGCCATTAACTTTTGTCAGTTTCAAGTTATTTCAGAGAAAATTGTGGGTTCTTCTTTTTTCATGGAAGGGTACCAACAAATGTGTCCACTTCTGTATGACTTTGCCATAATCTGAACTCTAACAGTGTTTACCTGCTACAAGGGAATTTTATGGATGTCAAATATGCTTTAATTTTTTTTAATTTTACAGCACTATTTTATATAAATCATCCCATGTTACCATGCAAAGTACTGACCTAAGCTTTATACTAGTGTATACATTGTATATTCCCATGCATTATACAGTATAAGGAATAAAAAAACAACTGGGTGGTATGATGCTGCTTGATATGAATCGGACTTATTGTTATAGCCTCAAAGTTGATTATTTTCCAGAATCAGAGTGTCCTGAAGTATGTTATTCCTCTTATATCACAGCACTTTGTCAATAATGAATTCGCAAATAATTTACTTTCTTGTCACAAATCACTGACACTGGAGACTCCTTCCTGAAACTTTACATAAACATCTCATGACAGAAATCTTTTTTTTTTATTCCAGTGATGTGGAGCATCGGCTTGACAAGTGGACTTGGTCTTATTCAGTGATGTTTGATGAGTTTCAGGAGACGTCACTGCATGCTGTTACCTGTGACAGTGAGATTAGCCGAGGTCTCCACTCCTTCTGCCTGAAAGGTGATCAGGCCCATGTCTAACAGGGAGACACGTGTCAGAGTGAGAGTGTGTCTCTTCCCCTGCATTGTGATACGACACGTGGGCTTCGATTTGAACGGCAGCCCGTTCCTTGTCCACATGCCTCGGATGTAAGCATGACTCAGAGTCACCTCGAACGTCCAGGCTTCCTTTTCACATAACGTCACATCTTCAAGGCCTTTGATCACCTGAATCTTGTTCACTAAACAGCAAACAATAAACGAGGAAGCTTTTTGACACCTTTAGAATTTTTTTTTTAATAAAAGTGTAACTCCAAATGAATATGGTCCTTACGAGCCATGGTAAAGCCGTCTATTCACTCACAAGCTTATGTCCATTTCTACCGGGATCACCATTTCCTCTCCTAGTGAAAAAGAATATATTTACATAAAATGACAAGTTTTTTATATTTACACACTAATTGAAAATCCTGGATATGATTTCAGAGGATTGGTATCCGCCTGATTCATCACATATGATGTACAATCCCAATTCAAAAAAAGTGTAAACTGTAAATAAAAACAATGCAATAATTTTCAAATCAAGGAAGCCCTATATTTCATTGAAAATAGTACAAAGACAACATATCAAATGTTGAAACTGAGAAGTTTCATTATTTAAAAAAAAATATATGCTCATTTTGAATTTGACGTCAGCAACACGTTTCAGAAAAGTTGGGACGGGGCGTGTTTACCACTGTGCTGCATCACCTCTACTTTTAGCAACACTCTGTAAACGTTTGGGAACTGAGGAGACCAACTGCTGTAGTTCTGAAAGATAAATGTTGTCCCATTCTTTCCTGATATACAATTTCAATTGCTCAACACTTTGGGGTCTCCTTTGTGGTGTTTTAGGTTTCATAATGCGCCAAATGTTTTAAATGGGAGAAAGGTCTGGACTGCAGACAGGCCAGTTTAGCACCCGGACTCTTTTGCTATGGAGCCATGCAGTATTAATATGTGTAGAAAGCGGTTTGGCGTTGTCTTGCTGAAAGAAGGAAGGCCTTCCCTGAAAAAGATTTTGTCTGGCAGCATATTGCTCTGAAACGTGTTTATATCATTCAGCATTAATGATGCCTTCCCAGATGTACAAGCTCCCCATGTCATGTGCACTAATGCCCCCTCATATCATCACAGATGCTGCTTTTGAGCTGTGCACTGATAACAAGCCGGATGGTCCCTCTCCTCTTTAGCTTGGAGGACGTGGTGTCCATGACTTCTAAAAAGAATTTCTACTTTTGATTCGTCAGACCTCGGGACAGTTTTCCACTTTGCCTCAATCCATCGTAAAAGAGCTGGGGTCCAGAGAAGGGGGCGGGGGTTTTGGATATTGTTTATATCTGGTTTTAACTTGCATTTGTGGATGCAGTAATGAAGTGTTTTCACAAATGGTGGTTTTCTGAAATGTTCCTGAGACCATACAGTGATTGATTTTCACTACAGACACGTGTCTGCTTTTAATACACTGTCTCCTGAGGGCCTGAAGATCACAGGCATCCAGTGTTGGTTTTTGTCCTTGTCCCTTGTGTACAGAGATTTCTCCAGATTCTCAGACTCTTAATTTTATGTTCCATAAATGTTCTCCACAAATTATTTGTAACTTTATGTTAAGGAATGGTCTTTTATTTATTTATGTTTAATTTTGGCCTTTTTCTTTAACCAGGTTAGTCCCATTTGAGATCAAGGATCTCTTTTACAAGGGAGACCTGGCCAAGACAGCAGCAGCACAGTTACAATAAAATAATCAGACAACACAAATGAGCTACATTAAAACTTACTCCTATAAAACACTAGTGCTTTAAATTTCGTCAAGGGTACGAGGTTTTGAAGTTGAAGTTCAGATTGTGAATTATTCCAAGCATCAGGTGCCAAAAACCTAAAAGCTTTTCTTCCCAATTCAGCTCTTACTTTGGGAACAACAAATTGCAGAATATCTGTAGAGCAAAGATTGTGACCTCCTTGTTTTCATTTTAAAAGAGAAGATAAATAAGAGGGAATTTTGCCCAGAATGGTTTTGTCATGTCATCTGCAGTCAGTCAATACGACTAAGACTGTTCTAGGCATTTTACAGAGGTTTAAGTTTCCTCCAAGTAGGTCTGTCATAGGCTCTCTCTTGCCATTGGTTGAGATCAATGTCTCTCCATTTCATATTTCTCTTAGCAATGTCTTTGAACCTTAATATGGATCGCCCTTGGTTACGCTTTCCTAAACAGAGCTGAGAGTATAAAAGCTGCCTTGGTAGTCTGTTCTTATCCATCCTGTGCATCCAAGGTTTTTCCCAATGAGAAATCAGCCATTGATAGTAGTCCTGCACAGTGGAGAATTTTCACGTTTGTAATCTTTTCCTTCCAGGATATGTTCATTATGGCTCTCAAATGCCTCATCATATAAGCATGGAGCTTTTTCACTTGGGTGCGATATATATGGTCCATGTTTCAGCACCATACAGGAGGGAAGAAAGCACAACAGCTCGATAGACCTTGACTTTGATAAACGCATGCCGGTTTTTCCATAGCCTGTCCTGTAATTTTCCTAATGCGGTACTTGCATTTCCCATCCTGTACCTGAGTTCACTGTCTAGTCTGGCATTGTTGGAAATAGTGCTACCTAAGTATTTAAAGTCTGTACACTGCACCAAGGGCTCCTGGTTGATAGTTATGGTTGTTGGCTCAGGAGCTGAGTTAAGAGATTTTACTGATTGATACACGCACAGAGTCATCTTGATGTTGATCTTAAGGCTGAATTGGGAAGCAGCTTTGACGAAACTATCCACTATTCTCTGAATGGCATCAGCACTATGTGCCACTACAGCACGATCATCTCCAAGCAACAATTCTCGCACGAGGACATGGGTTGTGTGTTTTCGCTCTAAAATGGGCTATGTTAAACAGATCAGTATCATGAAGACATTATGATTATGATGATAGGCAGGCCCATTGGGTGTCAGGTTGTTATAGCGCCACCACCTGGCCAAGCAGGAAATGTGCCAGAAATTGCCAATGCCTTAACTGATTGATCTGACACTTCACAAAATATTGTGTATTATGATTGTGATGATATTTACATGTGTAATTCAGATGCCTAGCACAGCGCCACCATCTGGCCAAGCAGGAAATGGGGAAAAAATGTTCAATTCATT
>JANZLB010000002.1:59567851-59579089 GCA_026167865.1 Notarius quadriscutis | reverse complement strand
AATCACAAAACCAGGGAGTAACTTTTGTGCAGACTGATTAGATCTTCCAAACAAAACAATCAGAATCAAAATCCATTAAAAACTCGGGGAGGAGGAGCAGGTTTTGTGAATTGTGGACGGACGGATGATGGACGCCGTGTGATGGCTATAGCTCATCAGCCTACTGAGCTAATTATGTGCACCGTCAAACCAAATCTCATACCAAATACACCATAAGAATCAGTTTCACTCTGATTTGGGTTCAGTAAACACTACTAGGTGTCAAAGCGTGATTACACACATCATCATCAGTGAAAATATCATCGTATTGCCAGACTGATATATCGGACAGCTCTGCCGCTGTGTACCGGACAGCCTCTCTGCTCATGCGTGATGTTATTGGCTCGCAGAATAAGCTTAATTGTGGAAAGTGGAAAACCCATTCGGCTTTATTCTTCTCACATGCTCTGTGTTGTGGATCATCTGGATTTCTGTTCCTCATGATCGTTTTATTGTGCACGCTTGCTGAATGAGTTCTTAAAACTTGTGTGTGTGTGTGTGTGTGTGTGTGTGTGCTCAGTGTTACCATGGCCCCAGCCTTCCGCCTGTCTTTAAAAGCGAAAGCGAGTGACAGTATGAGTCACTTGATGGTGGACTTCACTCTGGAGCGTGAGATACTGCAGGCCATCAAATTCCTCCCAGGTCAGTTTCTGTTTTTTTGTTTGTTTTTAAATATAAGAAATAAAACCCTTCAGGGCAGTGCCATTGATGGGATGGTGCAAAGATGTTTAGTGTTGCATAAGATCTTGGTTTCATATGATGTCGCAAAATAAGCTCTATAACATGAACCAGTCCCATTCAGTATACTGGAACTGTTCACCTGGAGTGCCTGCTCGTTAAGCTTAGCCCATTAGCTGGTGTTAGTAGTGAACAAAATCATTGTTGTGATTGTTCATTATGGTAATGGTATATTTTGAAAGATTTGGCTTTTGAGAATATGATACAAATGATAGCCGATGTCCGAGACTCGGATACTGAAACCCAACGTCCTGTGACGCGTATATGCTAGTTTAGTTTGTGGTGGTGGTGGGGAAGTGAAAACTAGGTTTTCAGAAATATTCATATACGTGCAGACAGCAAGGCCTCGTTTCGACAGTTTTGTTTGGTGTACATACATACTGCTTACTTATACGATCCTCTTCTATCCATAAGTGTCGAGGTTTGCCAGAAGGTTCTCCATCTTTGATCTACTGCAATTTTTTTTTTTTTTTGCCTCATTCCATTCCATTCCATTCTTCTTGACGTTAAGCTTTCTCTTATCTCTTCCTTGCATTCTCTGTATATGACCAAACCATCTTCTACCTTTCCTCGAACTGGTTTTGTATTTAGTTCTTCTCTCATGCTGGTGTTTCTCACTTTATCTCTCCTTGTTTCATTTAGTATTCTTCTTCTTAGGTATCTCAGTTCTTGTGCCTGCATTTTTGATTGGTGTTTCATCATGGTGACCCATGTTTCTGCAGAAGTGAGGACTGGGATAGGCATAATTCTGTATAATATATACACAAGGAAGTGCTTTTTTAAAATGTATTTATTTATTTATTTAAATGGATGAATCGAAACACCGCCGCATCGCATGTAGCCATGTGTGAGAAGCTAATTTTTGTCTGTTGCAAAAAGTTGCCTGATTTATGCAAATTCCGTAATTACAATATGTTTAATAAACTCTTACGCTTTTATTTAGCTTCCATCCAGGTGGTCTATTTTAGTAAAATAAACTAATCCCGATTCGCAAGGTGATAAACTAGCATAATTGGTTTCTTTTTAATTATACAATTACACAGCCATCTATAACTTGCATAGCTGAAGTTGCCTGTTCGCTATTAGTTTGCTTACTTCTAATGCTAAATTCATTTTTTGTATGCTAACTTCCTGTGCACTGCGCGGTCTCTCCGAAATCCGCCGCAAAAGTTAACATTTTTTGACGTACTTGAGGTGGACCAAAAAGGAGTTTCGCAAATACATCGGAAGTCACGCAAAGAAAAATTCACATTCACCAAAAGGGAATGACTTGGGACGTGAAAGACGCATGTTTGCTTCTAGAAGCAGTTACCTTCAGTTTGCTCAGACTCTGTTGATTTGAACTCTGACCTGTGAATTTACAAGCCTCGAGCTTCTGAACAAATACAATCCAAGTAAAAAAAAAAATGGAGGAGCTGCTTACTAGTATATTAAGTAGCATCATACTAGACTTTTGCTTTGCTGTCGTCTTCTTACTGTTTATCAAATCTAATATCAGTCTCTTCCACTGATGCACGCTAGAGGTGTTTGGGATGCATTTTTTTTCCCCTCTCAGCTTTCTGAGATTTTCTTGCCGTAACGTCAGCAAGTCTGTTCAGTGAACAGGGTTTAGCGAGCAGGGTTGGGATGGCAGGAGTGACCTTTCTCGTTTGCATATTCGTAGATCTGTGTATTATTCTGCATGATTAGTGAACTCTCTCTTGGCCCGTTCTTTCCTCTCCCCCAGTTCCTGCTACTCCAGAGATCCAGGAGTCGGAGTGTCAGGTGTGCGATAACTCCGTCACGGTGCTGTGGACTTTACCAGAACCAGACTCTAAAATCGACCACTACATCATCGAGTACCGGCGAATGAACCACGAGGGGCCGCCGCGCGCTCGGGAGGAGCATCCGTGGATGGTGGTGGAGGGGATTAAAGAGACGGAGTACACACTTACAGGTAGAACGAAGGAGATTATGGGTTCTTTATCTTTCAACTCCATGTAACACTGATTGTTGAATCAGAACCATGTGGTGGTGAGTTTTGTTTTTTCCCTTTGTTTTGTGGTGTTTGTTCTGTGTGTAACGCTGGGGTTTGTGTGTGTTTTTGTGCAGGCCTTCGCTTTGACACACGCTACATGACGTTTCGGGTGAAGGCGTGTAATAAAGCTGTAGCAGGAGAGTTCTCTGAGCTGGTTACTCTGGAGACACATGGTGAGAAAACACACACACACACACACACACACACAGAGATTAATGAGGCTTACAGTTATTGATCGACATAAAACATCTGAGCTAATCTGCTGTAATTGGTACAGCTGAAGACAGCAAACACACCCCTGCAATGTTTTAACCAATTTCGGGTCGTTATCTGTCTGTCTCTGTCTATCTGTCTGTCTATTTATCTCTGTATCTGTCTGTCTGTCTGTCTGTCTGTCTGTCTATTTATCTTGTCTGTCTGTCTCTGTATCTCTCTGTCTGTCTCTGTATCTCTCTGTCTGTCTCTGTGTCTCTCTGTCTGTCTCTGTGTCTCTCTGTCTGTCTCTGTGTCTCTGTCTGTCTCTGTGTCTCTCTGTCTGTCTCTGTGTCTCTCTGTCTGTCTCTGTGTCTCTCTGTCTGTCTCTGTATCTATCTATGCCTGTCTGTCTCTATCTAATTTATCTGTCTGTCTGTCTATCTATCTATCTGTCTACCTATCTGAAAATTTTGTCAGTTATTATGATCAGTTTCAATCATAATAATGTTTTATTTTTACAGCGCATTTTCCGACACATAAATCCTTTTTATTGTATTAAACGGAAGCAGGAGAGTAAAATAAAAATAGAGCAGCTCTGAAACCAAAATAGGAAGCAAATAGAAACACAAAGATATGACACAATATCCTAAAGGAAAATTATTTTTCCAAAGAAAGTCATAAATACTGTATTAATATTGATAATATGACCAACACTTACACGGCCACGTTAAAAACCAATGGATAATTTTGTTTTTTTATTTTCCTAAAATCTTACTTTTCATTCACTTGAAACCAAACACACTGTCTGTCTGTAAATTACATTTCTTTATTCCTTTCCCTCTTAATTTTGTCAAACGGCTGTGCAAACATTTACTCTCAGCTGCAGCTGAATGATTATGAAGCAAATAGTTCTGTATCTTCATTTTTATCTTTTTCTCTTCTTCGCTCCAGCATTTGTATTTAAGCTGGACGCGGGTTCGGCTCACCAGAACCTGAAGGTGGAGGACCTGAGTGTGGAGTGGGACAGCAGCGGGGGGAAAATGCCGATCCAGGACATTCGCAAGGAAAAGAACAGAACCAGCTCTCCTATGCACTCACCAGCCAGGTCCGTCCCGCTTCTCCTGCTCTAATTTAAAAAAAAAAAAAAACTTCGATATTGATTCTATAATCGTAGCTTATGATGAAACACATTGTGAGGCCAAGAATGTGAACGAAGAGGAAGTGAGAACAGGATGATAAAGCACAGGGGAAGAGGTGGAGAAGGTTAAGAGGAAAAGAAAGAGTAAAGTGTGGAGGAGAAACAGAATGATGAGAAGGAAGTGAATGAGGTTGAGGGGACGGAAGAGGAGGAATAGAAGATGTTGAGTTTGAGGAGGAAAAGGGGAGATGAGAAATGAGGTGATGAAAATGAACAAAGAAAAGAGGGGGAAAAGAAGGGATAAATGGAGGAGTCGAAGGAGAAAGAGGAAGAAAATATTTCAGACGCAGAGATGCGTATCCTTTCATTTATTCAGGACCTTTTAGATAATATTGCATGATGTAATCTATCACCCTTCTATGTTCTGAGTTATGTTTGTTGTCTTTGGAGGTGATTGTGCTGTCAGGAAAACCTGCCTCTGTCTGCACACGCTGCTGAGGTGCGTTAATGTGTGTTTGTGTCTACAGGACGGCCATGATGTCTCCGAAGAGAGCGCCGTCAGCCCGGGTGGGCCGAGATCGCTTCACGGCCGAGTCCTACACTGTTCTGGGTGAGTTTAAAAGAGGAATAATGTCATTTAGAGAGAATAAAGTGAAACTTTTAACGCTGATATGATCCTTTTACTGCATTCTGTGTTCATCTTTGGAAGCCCAACTTTCTCCTCCTGGTATTGTACTGATTGAACATGATGATAAAGATCGGTATTAAAGTATCTCACTGCGATTTCTCACACCATCTGATGTCAGGTGACACCATGATCGATGCAGGGCAGCACTACTGGGAGGTTCGGTTCGATAAAGAGAGCAAGGCGTTTGCTGCGGGCGTGGCACTGCGTTCTCTCGGCCGATTCGATCAGCTCGGGAAGAGCAGCGCCTCGTGGTGTGTCCATCTGAACAACTGGCTGCAACAGAGCCTCAGCGCCAAGCACAACAACAAAGCCCGCACGCTGGACTGCCCCATCCCCGAGCGCATGGGCATCTACTGCAACTACGACGAGGGTGAGGATACGGGGGGGGCGTCAAAAAATATTAAAAGTATTTCAAAAATAAAAGTAAAAGTTGAAACAAGTTTTCCACAGTCCTGTTGAATTCTGATTTATCAGAAGTTTTGATTTAATTTTCGATAACAGCAGCTCTGATAGTATTTTTTTATTATTATTATTATTATTATTATTAATATGTTTGTTCTAATACATTATTTTTATAGTACAGTAAATTTATTTAGCATTCTATGGAAGGAGTCTCCAGTGTCAGAGGTAGAACTGTAGCATAAAGTTTTCCGTTTTAAATTTCAGGATGTCAGGAGTTTACACTTTAGGATTTCTTGGTAACATTTACAAGCTGCAATTTTTTTTTTCCCCCTCATTAACTTCAAGAGAGCAAAAAAGAAAGGCTGTGGATGTTCTGCAATGTTATACAGTATGTAGCTATAAACTGATCATAAATACATATAATTTTGTAATTTTGCTGTATTAGTATACATGGAATAAATCCCTTTGGGATGCGCTGTTATGGGAAAATAATCACGTCCCCGAGGTTTATTCCTTACATAATAAACTATCTTGTAAAAATATAGGCTAAGAAGCAAGTGTCATTGATGGAACAATGAATTCTGAATTATTTCGGAGAATTCTAAAGGAAAATGTCAGAACATCTGTTTGTGAACTGACTCTCAGGAGAAAGTGGGTCATGCAGCAAGACTAGGGTTAGAGATTCTTAGCACACGAGTTGGTCTGACAAAGAAAGATTAAAGAAGAGTAAAGTTCATGTGTTGGAAAGTTGTGACTTTAATCCAGTAGGAATGTTGCGTGAGCAGTTCATGTGAAGAAACGCACCAGCATTCCAAAGCTGAAGCTGCTCTGTTCAGAGGAACAGGATAAAATTCTTCCAAGCTGATGTGCAGGATCTGATCAACAGTTACTGTGGCACAAGAGGGTCACACCAGATACTGAAAACAAACTGATGACACTCCTCTGTCTCACCTTTCTATTGTTTCATTCATCATTCCATCCTTTTTTCCCCATCACTGATTTTACAACTCTGTCAACTTTTAGCTCTTTACCCCTTAAAGCAGTTGCTACAGCCACCCTTGTATATGTATATACTGTTCACGCTTAGAACATATTTACAAGAAAAAAAGTCTAAAGACAAGGTTTTAGACAAGGCGTCATATGTCGTCATTAAGGGGTAAAGAGTTAAGGTAGGACTGCCAAACCTTGTATGTAGATTCATTTGCTGAGATAAAGCACACCTTTACTCTGTCTGTCTATCATTTAATTTTTTTTCGTTGCAAACACTAGTATTTCTTCCTGGAAATGTAAATATAACCCTTTATCCTTTCATCAGGATTCATGCCTTTTACATGTGTTAAATTCCACTTACATGATAATTTTATTATTAATAATTCTAATCTCTTTTTCCCTTCCAGGCACATTGTCTTTCTACAACGCCAAAACCAAAACACTCATGCATACTTTTAGGACCAAGTTCCAGCAGCCGGTTATTCCAGCTTTTATGGTAAGCTCCTGCATAACCAACTTGCGGAAACTACATTTTGGTATCTGTGTGTGATGTGATTTTGAGATGAAGCCCGATTTAACCTGAAACATCAGGAAATGATGTCATGAAACCTGATTCCACGAAAGGCAAAATGATTGAATGAGTCACATCTTGTGTTTTCCAGAGTTTGTATTTTTCTCTAGAACAGGAGCTGTTGGGGTGGAGCTTCTGTACTGAATCCTCGTAGCTATTTTCTCTAAAGGAAACTTTTATAAAATGCCAGTCTTTCACTCTTGAGAACCTGAGAATGCATTTATTGTCACACAAATTCAAAAATTCAAATTTTGGTTGTGTGTTATGGAAGGCAACAAAAACTTAGACCCATGTTCACACTAGCAAGTGACAAAGTGGCTGGCGACTGTTCATTTTCTACATATGTGTGCAACATAAGCTGCAATTTCAGCGACAACAGCAAGCGATGTTTTAAATGGAGATTTTCACTTAAATTTTTTAGATATGGTGCTCTAAAGTCAGAAAATCCAAACAGTTGGCTTGAAAGATTCTACAGTACGTGTTTTGATGTTTCTTTAGTTCCCCACTCGCAACTTATTTCCTCTTTTGCTGTTTGACACACAAGTAGAAAAACCTGAAGCCATGTTACTTCCTTCCAAGAAAAATAAAACTTGGAAGGAAGTAGCAGAGATCTTTGATCCGTCTGATGAGTGTATGTAGGGAGTACAGCTAGCTTACTTTGCTAGTCTAATTTGACAGTGTAGCTAGTATAAACCAAGTGTGTAATTTAAATTAAAAAAAAAAATTTTCACACTGATTATTGCACAAGTTAATTTGTTGGCTACTATTTTGCTTTAGAAGCTATATATAGCTACTACTTTTTCACATTGAAAGTTAAAAAAAAACAACAGGCCACTCCCACAAGCAACAGTCATCATCGTGACGCTTGCACAAGAGAAATTAGAAGTGACAAGATGATTATTTTTTGCTGAAATTGTTGTATGCAGGTTGTTTAAAATGATATATTAATGTTAACATTATTTTTGTACGATGACACAAAACATTAAAGAACAACTTCAGTCTTAATATTCTGGTTCAAAATAGTGTAATTCTGAAACACTAGTTTCTCAGAAGGTTTTCCGTGGCTATAATGAGGTATAACGTCTAGACTGAAGACATTTCAGGCCATAATGGATGTTCTTTGGGACTGTGCGTAGGTGTGGAACGGGAGTTTCTCGGTTCAGACGGGTCTTCAGGTTCCTACCATAGTGCAGTGTGGCCAGAAAAGGAACAGCAACGCCAGCAGCTCCAACGCCAGCCTTACCTAGACCTCCACTCGCCCTCCTCCCCCTCCATCCGTCTTCCTCCACTGCTTTGTAGAACTGTTGCCTGTCATTCAGGCTCTTAGTGGCAGCGGAAAGTACCTACAATTTTACCCTGGTGTCCGGAAATGGAGAGGAAGAGAGAGAGAGAAGCACCAGCTCTCTGTGCCTTTCAGCTTTCTCATTTCATCTATGAACATGTGAGACTTGCACATCGCAGTATAAGTTGCATGGTTCTGTCAAGTCTTTTGTGTTAATGATGATAAAAGTGGTGACATTTAAGCTGAAGACTTGAAATTTTCTCACGTACACAAAAATGTGTGAGGTAAATTGGTGAAACCGAATGTTTAATTGACAGTTTGTGAGGGAAAATTGTGAAAGAGGGCTTCTCTGTGAATGTAAGAGCATTTTGTGGTTATTTTTGTGTGAATGCGAGCACACTTTGTGGGTGTATCGAAGGTATAATTGTGAATGTGAGCATTTGTGGGTATATTTGGGCTCAAATTGTGAATGTGAGCATTTTGTTGGGTGTATTTGTGAGGTAAAACTGTGAATGCAAGTGTTTTGTGTGAATGTCTGAGGTAAAATTGTGAATGCGAGTGTTTTTGGGTGAATGTGTGAGTATTTTGTGGGTACGGCTGAGGTAAAATTGCGAATCTGAAAGCATTTTGTGGGCATATGTGAGGTAAAATTGTGAATGCGAGTGTTTTTGGGTGAATGTGTGAGTATTTTGTGGGTACGGCTGAGGTAAAACTGCGAATCAAAGCATTTTGTGGGCATATGTGAGGTAAAATTGCAAGTGAGTGTTTTTGGGTGAATGTGTGAGTATTTTGTGGGTATGGCTGAGGTAAAACTGCGAATGCGAGTGTTTTTAGGTGAATGTGTGAGTATTTTGTGGGTACGGCTGAGGTAAAACTGCGAATCTGAAAGCATTTTGTGGGCATATGTGAGGTAAAATTGTGAATGAGTGTGCGAATGAAAGAGCAATTTATAGGTACACGTTTGAAAGAAATGCTCTCACATACACAATTTTATGCGTATATGAATGAAAGGTAAGTATGAAAGCATTTTATGTATTTTTTTTTTTTTAAGGACATTTTGTGGGTGTGTGAGGGATAAAATTTAATTAACAGCCTAAATGCCACCTAATAGCAAACCAATTTTATTTTTCCCCCAAATTTCCAACTTCTAATGAGTTTGTGTTTTGCTCAGCCATTTAAACCATTTCAGCCGAGTGGCTTTGTTTTTAATACACTTTTGCACTGAACATCTTTTGATTATCGACATCTAATTCTGCTAAATGCTTCTCAAGTAAAATCTGTGTTATATTCAGAACCAATTCAGCACACGAACTAAATGCTAATAGGAAAATGCTTCCTCTAGAATATATTCAACATTGTTGTGCCAGCAGAAGTCCACATGAGGGTTGGGAGGACTACACGACATGAAGTGTGTGTGATGTACCATAGTGTATTGTTGCCTTTGTAACGGCAAGGTTTTTACGCTTATGACAAACAAGTCATACTTGTTTTTGTTGCACACAGATGCGAAGGACAAAGGAGGAAATTCCGCTTACCTCCACGAATATGTACAATGTTTTATCATGTTTTTTTTGGATTACATGAACGGTGACCATGTTACTAAATATTACCAAATGGTGCAGTGTTCAGTTTCTATTCTTGCCAACACCCTACTGCAATTTACTATAATATCCATCTCCCCCTGTATATAAGCCATTAATGCTTTTATGCTGAAACTGTAGTATTACGACAGATGGCAAAATCTTCAGTTTTCCTACATTATAATCCTGTGCAAGATAATAAAACAGTAAGCCATTTGTGGTTGTTTTATGTGAACACCCTTTAAAGATGTCATCCAAGTGATAGTGAGTAACCAAGCTAACTTATTTTCACAGCAACACCAGTTTGATCAATACCTTTTTATTTATGTAATCATTTATAGTGAGATGGCAGCAAACTAGCAGTTTTTATTAGGTACAGTATTTGAGCTAATATGTTGAATTAATTAAAGAGGAAAAAAAAAGGCAGCTGTCATGCTATCAAGAAACCAAAGCATAAAATCTGTTCTGAAGATGTTGGAAAGCTGCACTTCGCTCGGAGCTGCAGTGATTGATAGAAAATTAATCAACACCTTCTGACCAATCAGATTCAAGAATAAGGTCACCGCTTTGCTGTAGTCTTTGTAAAAGTGTAATACAGGAGACAGACGACGAGTAGAGCTGTTTTATCTAACATTTATTGTACTTTTCATAGAAATCCAGTATAAGAGCAAATATAGAAATTCCTTACGTTAAAGAATGCTGTTATTGTGTTTAATGTACACCATCTTTTACAAATAACTAAATGATTTGTCACTGTAATTATATGGATACGTATGAAAAAATCTGCATTATATTACTTTACATTAGAATACTGTTAAAAGTAATTAGGTCATAAAGAAGACATCAAATGCAACAATAGCAATAATACTATACAGACAGGTAGAGTTTAATTAGCAAAAATGCTATACACTGATTTACTGTGAGAACATGTGTCAGACACAGACGATAATATGGCAAGTACACACTTCCTAGTACTTCTGAATTTACACCGAATAAAAATTAAAGCGCGGGATCAATAAGCTGTTAATCTTCTAGGTGCTTCACAAGCATCCAGTCTCACTCTCACACACACACACACACACACACACACACACACCTCATGAGTCTCTTCCAAATGTACATTGCTGGCTGTGAATCAAGGGATATTCTACACCAGAGAAAAATGGCTCAATTGTGCAGAGATCTTCATTAAATGGCTCCTTCATTTTTTTTTTTTTAAGATAACATGGTTGGCTAGGGGTCAGAGGTCACTCTGCAACACTTCTCAACTGCAGCTTTAGTTTTAGTTCTTCATTAAAACCTGTTAAGAAACAATAACGACAACAATTGCTAACATTTCAACATACAAAACTGTGATATTACTCCATTTCCATTCTCAAATCACTCATTTAAGTCTCAATTAAAAACTAACATACAACCCCGATTCCAAAAAAGTTGGGACAAAGTACAAATTGTAAATAAAAATGGAGTGCAATAATGTGGAAGTTTCAAAATTCCATATTTTATTCAGAATAGAACATGGATGACATATCAAATGTTTAAACTGAGAAAATGTATCATTTAAAGAGAAAAATTAGGTGATTTTAAATTTCATGACA
>JANZLB010000002.1:59437375-59448234 GCA_026167865.1 Notarius quadriscutis | reverse complement strand
TTCTGCTGTTGCATGCTGAGATGCTTTTCTGCTCACTACGGTTGTAAAGAGTGATTATATGAGTTACTATATCCTTCCTGGCAAAAAAATCTCGAACCGATCTGGCCATTTTCCTCTGACCTCTCTTATCAATAAGGTGCTTCACTCGATTTTTTTTTTTTTTGCTTTTCGCACCATTCTGTGTAAACTCTGGGGACTGTTGTGTGTGAAAACCCCAGGAGATCAGCAGTTTCTGAAATACTCAAACCTGTATCTGCATGATTTTATGCAGTGTGCTGCTGTCAAGGGATTGGCTGATTAGAGAACTGCATGAAACAGCAGGTGGATGGGCGTACCTAATAAAGTGGCTGGTGAGTGTATGTAGAATCCTATAATAAAACTAACCATACAATAAGGTTGACACTCTGCTATTTAATGGATTATTGTAAGCACATTAACCCAGTCATTCAGTCAGAACATTTTTAAGAGCACAGAGAAGACTTTATTTGTCCATGTACACAAGCACAGTGAAATTCCTCCTCTGCATTTAAACCATCTGAGGCAGTGAACACATGCACACACACGCCCAGAGCAGTGGGCAGGTACGCTACAGCACAGGGAGCAGTTGGGGGTTCGGTGCCTTGCTCAAGGACACTTCAGCCATGATTCAAAGAGAGATGAAAGTGCTGTTCATTCAGTCAACTCCCCTCGCATTTTTCCTGCCAGTCCTGGGAATTGAACCAGCAACACTTTGGGCCCAAGGCTGCTTCTCTAACCTTCAGGCCATAGCTGCCCCCATTTTATTCTGATTACTCTCAATAGCTTTACTGTATTCCGATGTACTGTAGGTGTATACATTAATGTTTTAATCCTGACTGAACTTGTATCAAGTTCCTAATAAAGTGGCCTGTGAGTGTATGTGTGTTTCAGTTATAAAGTTCAACATTTAACCACACTTTCAGTAGGAAGAGGGCGTGTAAATACTTTGCTAAAAGTTCTCTTTCTGGTGTTATTTTCAAATGAGCAAGTTTACAAATGCTCCTCACTGTACATTTGGAAATTACACATGGAGGACAATTTGTTGAGAAATAATAAAAGAAACATTAAAACTTTGAGCAATTTCATTAAAAAGCTGAACACACTTGCATATTCCACGTTGCAGTAACATTGTGTAACCTACTCAAACATTAAAACATTTTAGTATATCTACAAAAAATGCTCAAGGAAAAATATTTTTTAAAAACTTTATTTTATCAGTTACTTGTCAGTGAGGAATTATTTTCTCTTCGCACAATAGTCTTCTTCTTGAGATTGAGTGGAATAACTGTTTTATTCTATCCACATTCACGGGATTTTGGGAAACAGCATTTTTATTTAAAATTTTTTTGCAAATTTGATCAATAAAAACTTTATACAAAACATCTGACAAAATAATTTCCACTTAGAATGTATACAAACCAGCGAAACGACAGGAGCAATTTGTGAAAAACACTATAATAATAATTCTTGAAAAAAACGATGCATTCTTACCATCAAATACTTTTATTCCACATTTTGTTGCTTTTTTTTTATTTTTTGGGGTTTTGTTTTCGAGTAGTTTT
Source organism: Notarius quadriscutis (assembly GCA_026167865.1). Lineage (NCBI taxonomy): Eukaryota > Metazoa > Chordata > Actinopteri > Siluriformes > Ariidae > Notarius > Notarius quadriscutis. The sequence goes on along the minus strand of JANZLB010000002.1, from coordinate 59,446,654 downwards.
TATTTTGTCCTCGGTTGGTTCAGCAACATGCTCCGCCATTTTGTTTTTCTAAGCTGATATCCTAGTAGTAGAGTAGCCAATCAGAGCACACGGTTGCTCATATCCAGTGAATGTGGACAGAATAAAACATTTTATAAATCAGCCTTGGGTGTTAGATAGACACAAGATCAACTGAACATGTACATAACTGTACCTCATATATACTGTGTGAGTAGGTGCTATAACAGCGCTAATCATGCTCATAATTTACTTTATCAATTTGTTATATAACACAGTCAGATTTTAATGTTATTACTCCTGTTGTATATTGTTCAGAAATTACACTTCTGTTAAATGTGATCTTTATTCTGTACTAAACAAACCATGATAACAGCAGTTCACGTTATGACCACAAGGAGGCAGAAAATCTTGCATGTTTATTATGATTTACAGTACCAGTCAAAAGTTTGGACAAACTTTCTAATTCAGTGTTTTTTCTTCATGATTTTTATGAATTAAAAGTCACTTCATGACTTAAAGTAATGATGGATGTCATTTCTCTTTACTTAATTGTTCGGTTCTTGATATCATACTATGGATCATACTATGGACGCTGTAGTGTGGAATAGAGCTGTTTTTCAGAAAGTATTGTTATTATTTACTATTTGATCTCAAATGCATTAAGAAGGCCAGAAACTCATCCACTAATTACCTTTTGTCGAGACACGCCTGTTAATTGAAAGCATTCCAGGTGACTCCCCCATGAAGCTGGTTAAGATAACACCAATAGTGTACAAAGCGTCATCAAGGGAAACACTGGATACTTTGAAGAATCAAAAATATCAAACTTTTTTTTTTAAACACTTTTTGTGTTTACTACATAATTCCATACATGTTCCAGATGTTATTTCATCATTCTGATGTCTTCAGTCTTGTTCTACAATGTAGAAAATAGTCCCAATACCTGTTTTGAAAAACATATGAATGAGTAAAATAGGGGTGCACAAACTTTTCACTCATACTGTATGTAACATAACATGATTGTTTATCATAATGTTATTTTAAAAATGATACTATACAAGAAATGTAAATCAATAATTAAAATTGATCCCCCCATTTTCTAAATACAGTATGCATAAGGCTCTGAAGGTCTAAAATGTGAAAATTAACATAAAATAAGAAAAATCCACCACACACTATACTACACAAAAAGATCATTTATTCCACTTTTAATCTATGTGTCATATCCCCAAAATACAACTACATCATATTTATCTTTTTTAATACTTGTATCAATGTCATAAATTAGTTATTAAAATCTGTCATTTTTTAAACAACAAAGCCAGAAAGAAAGAAAACAGAAGGATAATAAATCAGATTTTCTGTTTTAAAAACAAACACTCTTTAAAAAATATAATTACAATTCATATGGACAATGACAACACAACACTAAACTGAAAGAGAAACGATGCAGGAGAAAAAAAAAAAAAGCCATGAAAAAAACCCAGAAAAACAAGATTCAAAAACTTGAATTCATGTTCTTTAAAAAAAATTATATTATATATAATTTTATAACTATACAAAATCCTATTTAATTTCAGAAAAAAAAAAGTGACAGACACTTTTGTGGGAAATTTTAACATTCAGGAAAGCAGTTACTGACGCACAGTGATAGAGGTTCGAGGACTTCTGGAAGGTGAAAGTTGTGTGAAGATGATGTTACAGGACTGAGAGCCCAGCTAACTCCCTGAGTGTGTGTGAGACGGGAGAGCGAGACGGGAGTCACGCAGCAGTTTGTACACATACAATCTAAAAGCTGTTAAATGCATCATTTACCTTCACCTTACAATGAATCTGTTAAATAACACTTACAGTGTGTGTGTTTAATTTTAAACCAAATTATCCCATTAACTAACCCTGACCCGTGCCAGAGTGAACCTACCTCATATCTATTGCACAGTCCCATTATGACACCGTTGTAAACACACAGATTTGTTTTATAACCAGTTTTAAAACCACAAGGAAACCAATAACTACAGGACAAAATAACTGCTATTCCAGCAGCGACACGTAACGCAAGCAAGAGTCGACGGCTGTGACGATGAAAATGGTCACATTTTCTGACCAGTCTTTCTGTATTTCACTTTTGAGGAAAAAAAAAATTAAATCTGTACTAGATTTATATAACGAAGTCACTCCAAGACATGATAATATTTTCATTGTCCAGACTGAACCTAAAATTCACATGTTTTAAAAATTTCCATCATGCTGATTTTCTTCATACTCACACTCCCACCCCTTTTTTTAAGGCTAAATCTTTCTCGAGGAGGTATATAACGTACATTCTTTGAAAATACATTTTGCAAAGAACATTCGCCTTTTGTAAAAGGTGAGCTTATCATTTCATTTTTATTTTAATTAACTTATAAATCTTTATAGAGCTATTGCTCTATAAAGATTTATAATTTAATTAATTATATAGTTATATTAACACTGAATATAGTTATATTAACACTGAACTTGAAGGCTCACATTCCATTACATATTTAGGCTATGAGCAGTAAACAGGCCAAATCAGGCTCTTTAGCTTTACTGCAGCGCCATCTGCTGTTCTGAATCCATAAAAAGGTTTAGATCAACACCATGACTTTGTATTTATTAGAAAATGAGCAGCTAATAGTTGGGGTAAAATAGTGCATCTCTGTTTGGGCGCACATCAGTTCCATTTCACATCAAGTCCGACCCTGGGGCAAATTGTAGGTGCAAAATTAAAACGTTCATCCATCAGTTTGCTCAAATACACACTCCAAGTCAGAGTGTGTTTAATAATAGTGGATCGTAGCTACGCAGTTCATAACTGAACATAGCAAAGGGAAAAATCCACTGAGATGACAGAAGAGCAGTATGTGTGAGTGAGAGCAAGTATGAACCTGAATATCATCCAGCCTGAGGGTGAGAGGGTGTAATAACTTCCCTCTTTTGTGGAGGTGTAAAATCTACAAGTGCTATTCATCTGCTTTAAAAAAAAAAAAGTGTCTCAGCCAATGAGATGGAGTCAGAATGTATATTATTATTATTATTACTACTACTGTATTTTCCAGAAAACAAGACACCCTCATACATTCTGTATTCCTGAAGGGGGATCTGTATCTCCATCACACTACTCCTGCAGGCATTTTAACTATTTAACAATTACTCTCCAAAGGTGAAGTGAATATCAGTGAATAATAAGTGAGATAAAGTTGAGGTCGACGTTATTATTCACCGATATTCACTGAGCCTGAGACAGATAATTGCTTTAGTATAAATACATAGGTGATTATTTAAAAAAAGTATAAAAATATATTTAAAACTTCAAAATCTTCATGTAAATATAATGTGGCGCACACTTGTGTCACTTATCTATGCTGAGTCACATAAAATACTTTGTTTTAAAATCGATAAAATGAATCCCAATCCCACCTTCCCTTTGAATAGTTTTAGACCAAACTTCAGAGCATCTTTAGTACTTTTAGGAACAGCATTTTCTTTCATCATTTGTAATTCTTCCTCACTTACAGTGATGAAGTGATCGGCCATCATTTTGCCGAGTTGCTCGAGGTGATTATCAAGAAATAATCTGAATCTCTCGACCAATCAGAGCACACAATTTTCTATAAATCATCTCCGTATTTGTACTAAATAATGATACTTTGATACTTCAGCACCCCCTACTGGTGCACTCGAGTTAGTTCAAATTTTTGTCTTCCATTATTATTATTATTATTATTATTAATTTGCTCTAGCAGTGCAAATAATCTTCTTCTAACGTTTTTTAAGGACACTATTTCTCCCTCAGTTTTCAACCAATCACCACCAAATTGCAGATGAAGTATACCACTGGGCTGAATTCAGTTGCTATGACTTTTGGTGCTGATCTGGATCATCGAACCAGAATGATCCATGAAAAATGGACTTTTTTCCCCTCACTAAGTGTCATTCTCTATCTCTTACCATTCCGGATCTATAGGGTACGTTGACCAGACATCTCGGTTTGTAAGAGCTAGTGCAAATCACTGTGACTTTAATCACAGTATCTATCAAGTTATTATTATTATATTGTAATCTCTCATTCCTGGATAATATCCGTCATGCTGCCTGTTCACTGCACACAGCTCTGAATATAACAGTCAGAATTCACTTCCTTGTGGCTGCCGTATCGCTTTTAAACTATAATCAGTGGCGGTAGATGGTTTAATTCACGTCATGTAAACGGTTTTGATAAACATATGATGTGTAACTTGAATGTAGTTGTCATGTTGCTGCATTGCTAACAGAGCACGCCACAACCGTTGGATTAACACCATCTGTGTTACTAAACTATAACTGAAGTAAATTTAAAATACCAAATGGTTGATGATTCGCTCGATGAATGAAATATATTTTTCACTGAAATATATTACTTATGCATTACAGTCACTTCCTGTCTCGTTGCACAAGTTGAACATTTTCAATGCAGCTTTCATTAGAAGCAGTGAAAAGGCAGCATACGTTTATATTTTATCAGTGAAAACAAAAAACTTCTTGTAATTCATGTTATACACTTCTCTAGAGAACCATAAAACCATGAACAAACGGGCGAATGAAAAAACGATAACATGGATGATGTTTGGCTTATAGTCTGGAGAATACGGTACTGTGCTTCACACATCACTGCTCATGCTTAACAGATCATTCTCCATCTATATGTATGATATATTCTTATATATAAATATATATTCTAATTTCAAATGCCACACACACACACACACACACACACACACACACACACACACTATTTTAAGAGTCAAAATAGATATATCAAAATATTACGCATTTCATTCTAGAGTGGCGTTTCCAGGAAAAAAGAAATGGGAAAATTTGTTAATTTTTTTTGCATTAAATTAACAATAATAATGTTTTAAAAAGGTCAGAGTGAAGACCTCAACCAGTGTCCACACAGCCTTGTTTACACGCCTGCATCATGTTAGCAGATTAGCATCATAAAAAAAAAAAATGCTAAACCCTGCTGGAACTGAGGATAAGAAACTAAAATAAACCACTACATTCAGAAGAAAAATAATAATAATTTAAACACCCACAGTTGTGTCCCACTGGGCCTGTCAGAGATTTACGCTCTGATCCTAAACTATACACTCGCTCCATACTGCCCTGATGTGATCATGGCCACACCCTCTTTTTACTGAAAATGGATTTAAAGTGACGGGCGAATTTAATGGTGAAGAAAAGGTGCTAAAACTTTCCTGCAAAGTTCTTCTACTACCTTTCAAGTCATGGTGTGAAAGGATATCAACGTGGACGCTGAACAGCCTGCAAAATAAAATCCAACAGAACTATTCTGCATCATGATAAAGTTTGATAACCGGTTTAGTTATCTAGTCTAGCTAACCGCTGGTAAACAGAATTAAATAAAATATTAACCTACGATTACTTTTTTTTAAAAATTTGTTGATTCAGCATGACTCGCTCTAAAGACAGTAGGGCTTGATTGGTTTTCTTGCAGCTACCAGCGTGAGGATGTATGCAATCACCATGGCAACGTTAACATGGCAGCGTGCTAGCGCTGGTGGAGTAACGTAGCCGTTTACGTCAATCCTGCTCTCATCACCAAATTTAGCTCGAACCGAACCGAGCTGGTTTTTAAACCGAGTTCGTTTACAAACGAAGCAGAACATTTGGGTGAAACATTCAGACTAAACAGATCACTTTGATAGACTTATCACTACAAAAGTTATGCATAGTTTCACGTAGATCAATATAATTTCCACATAGACAGCTGAACTCAAATTAGCTGTGAGTTTTCCGGCACCAAAGTATCCATCAACGTGAACGTTTTCATTTGGATTTTTTTTCCCTCGTCCGTTTAAAACGATCCTATAAACCGGTGCTGCTCTCCTTTAAAAACCCAGTTGGTGTTTCATTTGGGCTGCACTGTCAAACACCTGTTAGGGAAGGCGCTCAGAGAAAAGGGACGAGATTCAGAGTCCAGAAGAAGAAGTGTTGTGTGCAGGATTGTCAGTGAGCTGCTGGTCTGTTCATGATGCTTCACATTGACCTTCGTTTCATCTCTACGTCTCTTTCGTCATCTTGAATATTCACTCTTAAGCACCAGTTTGAGTGACACTCGGGCGTCGTCTAGCTCCTGGTGGAGTCGGGGAAGAAGCTCTCGCTACCGAAGACCTCCCGATACAGCGGGGGAAAGTTGTAGGCCGTTTCTGGGTGGAGCAGGCGAAAAAACTCCAGCTTGTCTATGTGGAGGTTGCAGATGGACTTGATCACAGGAAGTTTCGCCAGCATCTAAAGATAAAGAGGATATAAAAGATTTGTTACAGTATTACAGCATATAACTAAAAAAGTACACACTCAAAGACCGTGCTATTAACGTTGGATTTATAACGGCACCTTGTTGAGTTTGTGCTCGTTAGCGCCCTCTCTGTTCAGACAGTGCTGCAGCGCCTGATAAACTTTCTCCTGCAGCCTCTGAACCTGCTGTCTGTCTGTAAGCCAGGGCCAATCTGTTAACACACACACACACACACACACACACACCAGTTAACTCTTGTAAATCTCCTGACCTCGTCTCCGACGTCAAGAAGCTCGATAAAGTTGCTAGTGTTAAACAATTTTTATCTCAAGGTCAAGGTCGCCTACAATCTCATCCGTATATATTTACACACACATACGCTGAGGTGGCAGTTTACGAGACTGATTTACTGGTATTGTGCACGTTGATATGTTGAAATATAGCCTTTTATATTCCAGTTCTTTCTAAACCTGTGCAGTTTTATTTATTTTCTTAATTTAATTTCATTGCTCAGACCATTCCTGACAGTGCACAATTCTATAAGTCATGCTTTGTTGACAAGTGATTTAAAAAAAAAAAAAAAACAACCCAAGAGTGCTCCGAGAGCACAATATCCCCTGCTGGCAACTGTGCCATAACTCTGGTAAAATGTGACTGAATTAAACAAAATTGCAATATGCATATTACCGACATATAACAAAGAATCCTGTCAAGTTTTGTGAAATTGCTCCAAAAATTCTGAGAGGAGTCGATTTCAGAAGGCGAGTACCCTTCCCAGGACGGACAGATATCACCACGATATAATCCCCCATCGGGCCTTTCAACCAGCGGGAGATAAAAATTGTGAGGGAAGTTGATTTCAGAAAGCAAGCACACATTGATGAAATTGCCAAAGTACACGTTTGTTAATAATCAAGGGCATAACTCTGGGAAAATTTGCCCAAATTAAACGAAATTTCAATCTGTGTATAACTGTCATATAACAAAGCCTTTTGCCAAGTTTGGTGAAATTCCTCCACAAATTGTGAGAGAACTTGATTTCAGAAGAACGTACACCCTCATGAAATTGTCAAAATACAAATTATTTAATCAAGGGCCAAAACTCTGGTAAAGTTTTCACAAATGAAATTAAATCGCAATATGAGTATTACCGTCATATAACAAGGCCTTTTGCCAAGCTTCGAGAAATTCATCCAAAAATTGCGAGAGGAGTTGATGTCAGAAAGCGAGCGCACCTTCATGAAATTGTGACAGTACAAAGGGCCACATATCTGGTAAAATGTGACCGAATTGAACGAAATTACAATATGCGTACTACCGATATATAAAAAAGAATCCTACCAAGTTTTGTGAAATTCCTCCAAAAATTGCGAGAGGAGTTGATTGCAGAAGGTGAGCACCCTTCCCAGGATGGACGGACGGAAATCGCAATGACATAATCCCCCTTCGGGCCTTTCAGCCAGCGAGGGATAATAAACCGCATGAATTATGAACCAACCTAATAGACAAATGGCGTTACTCATTACTCCATAAGAAAAAATATAGTTTGGAAATAGTCATTGCGAACTGGTAGGTACGATTTTGGTCAAGTGCAAGAACTTAGAGCATTGGAAAACACGAGCATCCACTCCTTGCAGTAGTAGCTGAACTTGCAAATTGATGCATTTTTTTTTTGGCCACATATTCAAACAGGTCTTTCAATTAAACCACCCAAAAGCAGATACTGGGGCCAATTACAGAGCACACCAGCGAGTCAATTGCTTCTCCTGTTATTCTATTCATTAGTTCTGTTGCTGCAGGGATGTAAATCGGAGGAGTGCAAATTATTCCACATGGGGAAAAAAAACCAAATGGGGGAGAAATTGTATGTACTCGGTCTCATGCCTCAGTAAAATCAGCTCACTTGTAGAAGGTGCCGGGTTGGAGCTCGGCATACTCGAGGGCAAGTATAAAGGAAAATATGATTTCATTAAACTTTGTCATTTTATTCACTTGACAAGCAGGAGAAATTATGGAAACAGAAATGGAATGGTCATAACTAAGCAGAAAAAAAAAAAAATCCCACACGTACAAAAAAACAAAAACACAAAAACCCAAGGCTTGTCTTGTTAATTTCCGATGCTAAAAATATCCTTTTCTCATTACACTTCAATCACAAACATGCCAGAGTATTAAAAATAATGCAAGAGTCACCAAGTTTCCTTCAAACTAAAATGACCTCACTTCTGCATGGCATCTCTTCTCCCCCCGACATAATTGATCAGCTCCATTCAAGGAGGATTTACTCCCTAAAATTTTACTTCATTCTCAAAACTCTGCTTTTTTCTCCCTGCTCTGCCATAAAAGCCCATTTACTCCTTTACTTCCCTCATTTCTCATGACTAAAGAGTGCCAAAATTCGAACGCAAAATCTTTCTCTCGGGCCATAAATGTTCCACTCGCAGATTAATCTTAGAAAATTAACAGTGTGGATTAATATTTCCCTGTCTAAGCATAGTCATTGAGTTATTAACTAAGTATTAGAGCTGAAGTCTCGATACCTCCTCAATGGGAGTCGCAGAATCATAATTCTTACACTGCCCTATGTTCCTTGTCTGCTTGCCTCATTCCGAAACCGATGATGAACGCTTCTGCAGAAAAATGAAGCCAATTCCAGACGTTGCCTCTGGATGTAATACAATAATCTGTAGCGTAACACTATTATAAAATATTACAATCTTCAAAACAACATATTACTTCCAATGAATCCGGTGTTCATAATGCATTATAATTGCACTTATGCCATGATGCATTTTATTACAGCGCCAACTTGATTCATGGATGTTCCACAACACTAAACATACCTATAAAGGGATAAAAATTACAATGTGTCCTTCTTTGCCATCTCATCTCATTATCTCTAGCCGCTTTATCCTGTTCTACAGGGTCGCAGGCAAGCTGGAGCCTATCCCAGCTGA
>JANZLB010000002.1:58906783-58924035 GCA_026167865.1 Notarius quadriscutis | reverse complement strand
CTTTCGCCCGTAGTCAGCTGGGATAGGCTCCAGCTTGCCTGCAACCCTGTAGAACAGGATAAAGCGGCTACAGGTAACGAGATGAGATGAGATGAGATCTTTGTGGTGTCTGTCTCCCTGGCAACAGATTTGCTCTATCTGATTGGTTGTTGCCAATTGTCTGTTGTCCTAATTAGTTGCCCTGTGACTCACCTGGTTGCCCAGCAACATTGCCCAAAAAGTTGTCTCGTGTATCATCACCTGAAGAGCAGGCTCATAAAACCACGTGACTGTGCCAAATCCAAATGAGAACTGGTAAAGGAAGAAACAGGTACCATGATAACATGTACAACTGGTCAGAGCTCAACCTTGACAGGAAGAAGAAGAAGAAGAAGACTCCCAATGGTCCCTCAGTAGAAGGATGTGAGGAGGGAGACTGGCCTTCTTCAGCTTCCGCAGAAGATATAGATGCTGTTGAACTTTCTTGGCAATGGCAGCGGTGTTCAGGGTCCAGGAGAAAAAACATGAGTCATCAGACGAACATCTACTGGCTATATTGAAATGTACTATATGTATATCTTGTGTGGGAGGCAATATTTTATCCTCCTTCCACTGAAGAGTGAAGATAAGGTGATGCTGCAGTAAGGATGTTTAACCAGCAGAGGGCGCAGAGATGTTTTAAAGCATCAGTGCTCCTCCCTAAGAGCACATCATCAACATAAATTCATGGACACTGACAACTAATCCAGTCTGACAAATGAGACATGAATGTGGAAGGCTGTGAGCTGTAACGATCAGCGTCGTGATTTCTCATCTCGCTCCGAAAGCGACGGGGGACTGGAGCTCATCCCTGCAGCCAAAAACATCCTGAAGTCACACTGAGGGAGGAAGTGAGGAAGTGGAGGCTGCCAACTGACTCATGCCTTTATATGCATGAGTCAGAAGAGTGTGGAAATGTGATGCCACCTCACCAGGTGATAATGATATCTTTCTCTCACACACACACGAGGAGAGAGAGACAAGGACTGAAACTATAAAAAGAGAAACAGAGACAGAAAGAGGAACAGAAGAAGAGAAAGAGAGTGATGGAGAGAGACAGAAAGATAGGGAGAGACATACAGAAGGATAGAGACAGAAGAAGAGAGAGGAGACAGAAGGATAGAATGAAAGTAAGAGAGATAACCAGAGCAACAGGTGAAAACAGGGAAAGATAGACAGAAAGATGGAATCAAGACAACAAATCAGAAAGACAGACAGAGAAAGCTAAAGAAGACAAGGAGCAAAACATATATATAAACAGAGGAACAGAAGAAGAGAAAGACAGGTTGAGAGTGATGGAGAGAGACAGAAGAAGAGGGAGGAGACCGAGAGAAGGATAGAAGGAAAGTGAGAGACAGGAAGAGATAAACAGCAACAGGTGAAAAAAGACAGAAAGATAGACAGACAGATGGAATAGACACAGAGTGAATCAGAAAGACAGAGAGCAAGAGAAGACATGGAGCAAAACAGAGACAGAAAGAGAACGACAGAGTGATGGAGAGAGACAAAGCTAGGCAGAGACAGAGAGAAGAACAGAAGGAAAGTGAGAGACAGAGATAAACAGAGCGACAGTTGAAAAAAGAAAGATTGACTGACAGAGATGGAATAAAGACAGAAACAGAGAGAGAGAGACAAGGAGCTAAACAGATATATAAGCAGAAACAGAGGCAGAAAGAGGAACAGAAGAAAAAGACAGATCAAGAGTGATGGAGAGAGACAGAAGGAGACAGAGAAGGATAAAAGGAAAGTGAGGGACAGAGATAAACAGAGCAACAGGTGAAAAAAGAGAAAGATAGAGACAGATGGAATAGAATAAATCAGAAAGAGAAGACACAAGGAGCGAAACAGAAAGAACGACAGACAGTGATGAGAGAGACAAAGATAGGCAGAGACATACAGAAGTATAGAGAGACAGAAGGATAGAAGGAAAGTGAGAGACAGAAAGAGATAAACAGGGCAACAGGTGAAAAAAGAGAGAAAGATAGACAGAGATGGAATAGAGACAGAGTGAATCAGAAAGACAGAAACAGAGAAAGAGAGGGAGAGACAAAAACAGATATTGAGACAAAGGGAGACGAGGAGAAAAAGACAGACAAAAAGGGACACACAGAGAGTGAGAGAAACAGGGAGAGAGACAGTGAGAGTGAGAGAGAGACAGGGAGAGAAAACTAAAAAAAAATTGATGGAGAGACAAAAATCAATCACACAAGGGAAAAAAGGCTTCTTCATTTTTCATGTTTAATAGAAAAATACTGGAAAAGAACACCAGAGCCGATTCAGGAATAAAGAGAAGAGAAACAGGAGCAGGGCGGAGTCGCACCGTCACCTCCCACCTCTCACACTGCTGGAGTCTGGACACAGCACCCTGTGTGTGTGTGTGTGTTTCAGGCTATCCTAACACAGAGTACAGAGACCTGGCCTCAGTTGCCAGATTGACATTTTCACATCTTTTACATTTTAAAAGGTCAATGTTTTCTGAGAGGAACCCAAACTTATATTTTATGTAAATTTTGTTTCGATCTAATCTGGAAAAATAAAAACAAAAATGAGATGAGATGAGATTTACAACAGCTGAAGAGGTGGACTCTTGCCCAACCTGGAAAACACCAAACACTGAAGGTTCACAAAATGAAATTTGAACACTGTTTGGGTTTTTCCCCTCCATTTGCTCTTCCTGATTGGCAGAGAGAGTGGACGGGCTTATCTCTGGATCACTCGCAGTCCAACACTTTCTATCTAGCTATCCAACACTTCTCTATTTACCAAAACAAGCGTGGAAATGTTTAGTTAGTTGAAATAGAAACGCAGTTCACGTGAGGAAATTAAAATTTGACCATGTTGAAGGTCAAACATTTACTTATTGTCAAAACAGACGTCGTGTCCTGTCAGGCAGGAAAGTGTGTGTCGACTTCTAACAGTTTATCATCAATAATTAGATTTGCATTTCCTTCAGGGAATATTAGTGCTTATAAATCAAAATTCAAAATGATAGATAGATAGATAGATAGATAGATAGATAGATAGATAGATAGATAGATAGATAGATAGATAGATGAGGGTGTGCTTTATCTCAGCAGCTGAAGGAGCAGTAAAATCTTGGGCTTACTGTGGAAGGATGGAGGGATGAATGAAAGAACAGAAGGGTGAGAGATGAGTGTCGTTAGTTTGAAGCAGTTAAACGCTGCACTTTTGCATGTGAATCCATGTTCAGTACCAAGGTTCGTGACTTTACCGTAAAAGATGTGGGATTTGTAAAATCAATGGCTTTTAATGAAAGGATGAAAAAGAAAGAAAGAAAGAAAGAGGAGCAGAGAAAAAGTTATGCCATATTTATGTCAAGTATCATAACCTAACAATATTTACCAACGTTGGTGGTTCTAGTGTTCAGTTGCCAAGAGCAGTCAGGCCTTGAAAAATGAATGGGAGTCAATGGAAGGAAAAGTGAAGGATGAAAAAATAAAAAGCAAGCGTGATAGAGGTATGAAAAGAGGTAGAGTGGTTTGGAGTATAGTTGGAGGTATTATTTTGAAAATTGACTACATGAGAGCAGTTTGAAAAATCTTCACCAGTCGAAGTTTATGAGAGAAAAATGGATGGATAAAGGGAAGAAAAAAGAGGGATGTGGGAGGAATATCACAGTGAAAAGTTTTTGTTCCTAGAAGAAGAAGGCGGCGGCTAGTGATAATAGCATTTTGCTTTGCAAGCATGAAAATTAAAAATCTGATAGATTTGGCTCATTAAATCCTTTTCATTAATGAATGTTTTATTATCCGTGAAGGTTCTCGGGTCATCGTAAACCGCAGGTGCTAAAGAAGGCAACTGGACTTCCTTGAAATTCTTGAAGACGTTTCACTTCTCCTCCGAAAGGCTTCTTCAGTTCTGTCTGACTAGTGGGGAGTTCCAGGTATTTATTCTCCAGTGGACCAAAAGCAACCCTAAGGAGAGTCGTTGAGCTCACACAGGTCGTTGACCCTCTCAGTCATCCTATAGGTGTGAACGGTGTTAGCAGTCACATGATGGCAGACCCACAGATCACCCAAACGACCCTCTAAGCTGCTAACACCATACACCGTTGGCTCTCTCTGCCATCATAATGATTATGATTACCTGGAATCATGATTATGATTACCCCCACTCATCAGACAGAACTGAAGAGGCCTTTCGGATGAGAGGTGAAACATCTTCAAGGATCTCAAGCAAGTCCAGTTGCCTTCTTTAGCACCTATGGTTTACATGTTTTATTATCATGCTTGCAAAGCACTCGACTGTTATCCTGAGACTACTGCTAATTATTATCAAAGGGGCAGCCATGGCCTGAAGGTTCAAGACACATCCTTGAGCCCAAAGGGTTGCCAGTTCAATTCCCAGGACCAGAAGGAAAAATGTGAGGGGAGTTGAATGAATGAATAGCACTTTCCTGTTCCTCTGTATCATGGCTGAAGTGCCCTTGAGCAAGGCACCGAACCCCCAACTGCTCCCTGGGTGCTGTTGCATAGCTGCCCACTGCTCTGGGTGTGTGTGTGTGTGTGTTCACTGCTTCAGGTGGGTTAAATGCAGAGGAATTTCACTGAATTTGTGTGTGCATATTACAAATAAAGGCTTCTTCTTCGATTATTATTACTATTACTACTACAGGATTAATACAGCTTGAAGTGCTAAAGGTAGAAACTGCGTTTAAACACTGTTGCGTAGGTCTTATAACGAGGACGGAGGCTCGACAGCAGGGTGGGGTAACATCAGATATGGTCTGATACTCAGTTTTCTGTAATTGGGTGAGTTTTTACTCATAAACTCAGACTTTCAGATGAACTGCAAGTGCCATTAAAGTCAGAATTAGCGCATGTGTGTGTGTGTGTGTGTGTGTGTGTGTGTGTTAGGAAGGAGGGAGTTCTACAGTCAGTGTGTCCATGTCAGGGCTCAGTGAATATACAGTGATTTGTTATGCAATATGTTTTGGTGTGTGTGTGTGTGTGCGTGAGAGAGAGAGAGAGAGAGAGAGAGAGAAGAGGGTGTATGGGATCAGTGCAGCCCTGCCCATTACATCTTTAGTCTGAAGGGGGCACTGTGCAATGATTTGAGCAAATAAAACCCAAAAACCAAGAACAATAAGAAAAAACAAACAACAAAAAAATAAGAAATGAAATGAAAACTCTACAGATTAAAAAAAAAAAAGTCCTTCAAAAAGCAGGAGCTTTCCATCTCTCGTCTCTTTCTTATTAAAATATCTCTTGTTTTCTTTACAAGTCAAGCATACACACACACACACACACACACACACTTCTACGTTACGTCCTTTCATCCCATGTTTTCTGCCCGACGGCACAAAAACATCCTGTTTCCCTTTTCATCCTGTTCTTCTCATTGTCTCTCACAGTCCAGGAGGAAGTTGTGAATCCATATCCAACCAATCAGGATGAAGCAGGAGGTGCAGAGGGGCGGGGTTAAACCCTCACTCAATCGGTCGTTCAAACAGATGTCAATCAAAACGTCTGTCTCGTTATTCCACTGGAGATGGGAGCAGGAGGAGAGAAGGTGGGTGGGGTCTGGAGGTTGGGGGCGGAGATATAATTCTCGAGGGAAATTTCCGTTCGCAGGCTCACGCTGGCTTTTTCTTACTCTTATATACACACACACACACACACACACTCTTCCAATCTGAACAGTTATAGACAAAACACTGATCTGAATTCACTCCATAGAAGGGAATGTTCTCTCTATTTTCCTCTCGTTCTCTCTCGCTCGCTCTTCATCCCAACAGTAGTCTCGTCCCTACAGACAGAGAGCAAGAGAGTGAGACAGTGAAAGAGAAAGACAGAGAGAGAGAGAGCGAAAGAGACAGTAAGAAAGAGCGAGAGAAAGAGATGTTATAATCACAGAACCGGTTCTCATCAAAATCTGACCCATATTTATCGAGTCTCCCAGAACTCCTCACATAAACCACAAAATCTCTCACGCCTTACAGCAGTACTTCATACTTACATCATCAAACTATTAACGACTAATAACAGTGTTTTCTGACAGCACTATGCCACACCCGAGACTCCTCCCACTTGTGCACAGTTCCATCGTTTCCCCTTTTGTTTTTGGAAAAATCCCGTCCACACAAACGTGGGTTTTTTTTGTAAAATATCTCTGTGCACAGCACAAAAATGCTTCGAAAACTTCACATGAGCACACTGTGTACGACAGAACTGTACATCATAAACCGGTCGATCAAACACCTCAGGAATAACGCGAACACCTGCGCACTGAGCGGCACAGAAGATCTACTTTGTGTACAAGTGTAACCTTATACTTTGTGTTTAAGGTTACACTTACACAAAGTGTCCAAAATCTTCGCTCTCGGTGAGGTTGGAGTCCTGGATTCAGGAGCTGCCGCTCTGCTGGGGATTTGTGAGCTTCTATGTGCTCAGGTGTGCAAAAGAGGGCAAACAGCTTTGTCAAAAACATACATTTTTACTCCCCAAATAAAAACTTCATTTTGGGTCACAGGAACAAATCTATGTTTATTTGATATCATTTATATATATTTAATATTGTATATAAGTTATAAAGCCAGCAACACATTTTCAAAAGCTAATCTTTTTAATACCAAAAAGATCGATTATTAAACACACTGAGCAGTGGGAGGAGAGTCAAGAAATACATTAGGCAAAAGGTGGGTGTGTCAAATGACATCATGACTGACATTGGTGTCTCCATGGCAACCTCCCATAATGTGCTAGTGCAAAAAAAAATGTCTCACTAACACAGCGGTGTTATTTTGGCCGTACAGTACGTCCAGCCTTGTGTCTAAAAACTGTTACACGCCTCTGAGATCCCCGTGAGGAAAAACACCAGATGTACAGTAAGGATGGAGACAGAGATGGACGGATAACATCACAGGGTTAAAGAGGAACGGGAAAAAACAAACAGATAAAAGGACAGATCATTTCCAACACGGTCATCATTTTCCATGTGAACCCACATGACACATAATTCTCTGGGAGGACGAACAAACAGTGTATCGGCCCTTTAAATCTCAAAACCCTGAAGACAAACCCCTCCCCTCCCCTCTTCTCCTCTCACCCCACCTCCTGTATTTTCATTTTTCATCATCTATCCCTCGCTCACCTTCTCAATCTTCTCGTCCAGCATTCTGAAGAACTCCTGCTGACTCTCTGACGTATGAATACTGAGAGAGAGAGAGAGAGAGAGAGAGAGAGAGAGAGAGACACACACAGAGTGAGTGTGTGTGTGTGTGTGTATAATTCTGCATTCACACTAATGAGCGACTCAGGAATGTTCCCAGGAACTCCAGGTGCATTTATACAGGCAGAACCAGAGCTAATTTTAGTTCCTGCTTTGCTGTTCCAGGAATCTATTTAGTTCCTGCTACAAATGATGTAAATGTTGGGGTGGAACTTTGCCATACCGAGTGTCTCTGATTGGTCAAACGCACAGCATAACACACTTTTTAGCCAACAAGAAATGACTAATGCTTTCTTCCTGTTAAAGGAAGACTTCTGCTCAGGTTCCAGAACCATTTGAAGAACTAAACATGTCAGAGTCGTCAAACTTATAAAGTTAGGAAAAAAGTTCCTGTTTCTAGCGAACTGCAGGAAGTGATGTAACCAGATCATTTCAGAACGTCTGCAGCACAGTGACATGGTGGACACGGAGGAAGTAGAGTCTGAGGGTTGGGTTTAGTTTTTATTTGATGTGAATGTTTTGCTCGTGCTAACGCTGCTGTTCCAATCAATTAAACGTGAGCACTTTAAACGTACAGAACGCACTCCTGCGTCGTTATGGTTGCCACGTGCTGCGCAAACGTTCTGCTTCACACACTGACGTGTCTTATAAAACGACCCCGGGTCCCTGGTATTAAAACCAGATTTAGTAATAAGTTTGTTAGCTTATTACGTCAATTCAAAACACACACACACACACACACTCACTTGGCCCTGTTGGCATTGGCTCCTGGCATCTCTTTGTGCAGCTTTGTTTTGTGCTGTGTTGAACACTTCTCCTGAAACACACACACACACACACACACACACACACACGTTAAAATCATGCTAATGAACAGAGCGGAACTGAAGCATGTGAGAAATGGAACGTGTCACAATCCAGAGGGTTGTGTGTGTGTATGTTTTGAATTGAAGATCATCCTACTCCTACATTCCAAACACGTCCACACAGTCTCCAACCTGCTACATACACACACACACACTTTCTTTCACTCAGTCACACTTTCACTCTCTCACTTTCACTATCACTTTCACTCACTCACGACACTGATAGACATCTGCTATAGGAATGGCTCTTTATCGACATCCATGTCTGTCTCACCAGGTTCTCCTGGTTGCGCGTGTTCACGCGTTCTTCCTCTCCACGCATGTACTTCACCTCCTCGACCCCTTTCATCCTGTACTCATCTACAGAGAGACAGAGAGAATTTAGTGTGAAAACACAAGAAAATTTTCCAGATTCTAAATTTCAACACAAAGTATTTAGCAACATGTCACTGCGTGACAGTGAGCGTCAGTTCCACACTCCACCCCCCAACACACACACACACACACACACACACACACACACGCACGCACGCACCTGTCTGAACACATGCATGTCTGCACGTTGCAACACAAAACGTGTGTGTGTGGGTGGGTGGGGTGGGGTGGGGGGTATGCCAGCTCCTATACAGGAATGTGTTTGAGCTTGCTCATGCTTTTTACACACACACACACACACACACACACACACACACACACACACACTCTCTCTCTTCTATTGCTTAACCTCTCCTTTTATCTCTCTCTCTCCATCTTTGGCTCAGCGATAAAGAGATGACTCAAGCAGTGAAGGGTGTTGGATTGATATGGGCAGGAATCGGATCAGTATCGAGTGTCGATCCGGATCTGGGAGCTTGAATCTCCTGCGGAGCGAGTCGGAAGGAGATGCAGGGACAGTGTGTTACAGCACAAGGAATGTAAACATATAACTACAGCATTCACACACAGGTAGTTACATAACATGTACAGATATGCGCGCGCGCACACACACACAGCGTAGATGACATGAATAAAAAGCAGACCTGAAGAATGATACATTCATATGTCATAATTACAGAGAGAAAGAAATGGAGAGAGAGAGAGAGAGAGAGAGAGAGAGAGAGAGAGAGAGAGAGAGTAAGGGAAAGAGACAGACAGGGAGAGAGAAAGATAAAGACAGTGTTAGAAAGAAAGACAGGCAGAGAGCAAGACAGAGAGAGACACAGTGCCATGTTTCTCACGCCCCCATCAGCCACCAAAATTTTATCTTGGGAGTCACACAAGGACAAAAAAAAAAGGAGAGAGAGAAAAAGAGAGGGGGGAGAGAGAGAGAGAGAGAGAGAGAGACAGGCTATAAATTATTTCTTATAGTTTCTGTCAGTACCAGTGAAAGAGGAGGAAAAGGAGGCATGGTCTCTGTGTCCATCAGTCCCTGCAAAGGACGCATGACCTCTGTGTCTGTCAGTCCCTGCGAAGGAGGCGTGGCCTGCGTCAGTCAGTCCCAGCGAAGGAGACATGGCCTGCGTCAGTCAGTCCCAGCGAAGGAGACGTGGCCTGCGTCAGTCAGTCCCAGCGAAGGAGGCGTGGCCTGCGCCAGTCAGTCCCAGCGAAGGAGGCGTGGCCTGCGCCAGTCAGTCCCAGCGAAGGAGGCGTGGCCTACGTCAGTCAGTCCCAGCGAAGGAGGCGTGGGCTGCACCAGTCAGTCCCAGCGAAGGAGGCGTG
Source organism: Notarius quadriscutis (assembly GCA_026167865.1). Lineage (NCBI taxonomy): Eukaryota > Metazoa > Chordata > Actinopteri > Siluriformes > Ariidae > Notarius > Notarius quadriscutis. The sequence continues at coordinate 58,914,262 of JANZLB010000002.1, read as the reverse complement.
GCCTGCACCAGTCAGTCCCAGCGAAGGAGGCGTGGCCTGCGTCAGTCAGTCCCAGCGAAGGAGGTGTGCACTATGTCACTCGGTCTCAGTGAAGGAGGTGTGGCCTCAGTGTCCATTAGTGCCAGTGAAGGAGGCGTTGCCTCTATGTCTCAGTCCTTGTGAAGGAGGCGTGGTCTTTGTACCTATCATTAACAGTAAGTCCACCTACATTACTGGGCCTCCCCGTAGCAGCATTAATAATATTATTTGACTTTCCGGACTGAACCTAAAATACAGCCAACAGCAGTGAGAGGACATTAATGGCAGCTGGATAACTGATCACATGAGTAATAACAGTGTGTGTGTGTGTGTGTGTGTGTGTGTGTGTGAGAAAGAGAGAACCAGAACACTTTCACAAAAAAAAAACACTGTAACACACTTTGGCAGGTGAGAACTGAAACACTCCCACTCGGGTCTGAGAGCGTCTGAGTGATTTGGTGTCGGTCCGTTTCTGAGAGGAGTCGAATGAGAAAACGAATCGACTCTGAATCGACTCGTCTGCAGGAAGTTAATCAGACGCACAGCGTGTCTTCTGTTCTACAGAGTTTTTGTCCGTGTGAGCTGCTAAACTGAGCCATGAGGACAGCGCTGGAGTTCTGCAGAAACACCATGCAGTCTTAAACATGTAGACCAAAGAAGAAGAGAAAATAAACTCTGGATGTGATGGACAAACTGTTAAATTTTTTAAATTATTAAATCATTTATTTATTGACGGTTCTTGTAATTCTAACCACTGAATGAAAGGGGATGAGGATGGTTTTGGTGCTGTACATCCCTCAAGCAACTTTTTTTTTTTGCTTTGTTTAATAAGATGGTGTAAACAAACAAAATTATCGAGCTGGAGGTGGGGGAATTTTTCTGAGAATAAATTCAGAATTTCCAAGGTTAAAGTTGTAAATTTACAAGGGGAAAAACAAACAAAAATCTCAGACAATGTCTGAGAAATTTGCGAGCAAAAAAGTTGCAAATTTATGAGAACAAAGTTACAAATTTACGAAAAACTAAACTTGTAACAACAGTGGTCTTTTTTGTTATTGTTGTGATTTAATGATCTTCAGTGTGAACCTAGCAAACTAAACTAAACTAGCAAATGAATCAAAAACATCAATTTCGCTGTGATTTGGACAAACGGACGGAACTGACAGATGTGAACGCACACCGAGAGTGTTGAATACTCTCCTGCAAGGGAGTCTCTCTCTCTCTCTCTCTCTCTCTCTGTGTGTGCAGGTAGGAGGGCTGAACCGAGGAGAACAGACCATGACTCATTTATGAAGAAGCCGACATGTTTCTGTGAAGTCTGAGTTTAGAGATAAAACACACAGCGCTGGAGAAGGAGATGTGAGTTTATTACTGACAGTAACGGTGACGCTGGAGACCAAACACCAACAAAACAGATCCACAAATGACTGAGATCACTGATCACTTCACCTTTCCAATCCCAAAATGGTAAAAGTCACACACACACACACATACACACACACACACACACACACACACACAGTACTCCTGTTGATTTCAGATCACACGCAATCAGAAAGCATTACTATTTTCGCCGTGCTGCCCGCCTCGTTTGTCTCAAAGCAGTTTTCCTGTCATTGTGTGTGTGTGTGTGTGTGTGTGTGAGAGAGAGAGAGAGAGAGAGAGAGAGAGAGAGAGAGAGAGAGTGAGACTGACTCACTCCTGAAAAACAACTCAAAATTAAAATGAACATTCTCAAAAACACACACACACACACGTGTATAGTGTCAGAGTTTGACATGAAAACAATCTGTGTGTGTAAGACTGCATGTTACACTAACATGCTCAGACACACACACATTATTTACATGTCAAATTGTGTGTGTGTGTTTTAGATCCTAAAAACAAGCACAAGCGGTCTCTCTGTTCAACAGATAAAACGACTTGATTGACAGGTGGGAAGGGCAGAGGAGGAGACGACACTGAGAAGAGACAGAGAGAACAAGCAGAGAGACAGACAGATGCATCAGATGGAGAGATAGTGAGACAGTCAGACTGAACAGGTAGAGAGAGACAGACAGAGGGACAGACAGGTAGGCAGGTAAAGAGAGACAGACAGATAGAGAGAGATAGACAGAATGAACAGGTAGAGAGACAGAAAGATAGACAGAGAGACAGACAGGTAAAGAGATCGACAGAACGAACAGGTAGAGAGACAGAGATACATGCAGAATGAACAAGTAGACAGACAGAATGAACAAGTAAAGAGACAAACAGGTAGAGACAGAGAGATAAGCAGAGAGACAGACAGGCAGAGACACAGGAAGGTAGAGACAGACAGGTAGAGAGACAGGCAGACAGGTAGAGACATAGGCAGGTACAGAGAGAAAGACAGAGAGACAGACAGGTAAAGACAGCAGGGTCTGCAGTAGTAAACATTCATGACCTGATGTTTGTGCTTTTCAGTACCGTAACGCAGCTATTTACAAAATGTCTCTGCAGCCTAAAGTGTTTACAGTCTACAGACGTCCCCCAGTTTCCCACATGGCCCCGCCTCCGCCATGTAAATCACACTGCCATAATTTACTGATATTATTAAAATAAGATGGTAATGAGTCACAGGTTGATGAGTCGGGCTGAGTTGCATGAATTCAACACAGAGACCAAAAATAATCCTTTTATTTGATACTTTGGTTCTAACTGTGATCAACAAAGTACACATTACTGCAACCACACAGTCTAAACATTACGTTCCAGGCGTTTAGCAGACGCTCTGATCCAGAGCGACGTACATCACACCCAGAGCAGCCTGGGGAGCAGCTGGGGGTTTAGCTGCCTTGCTCAAGGGCGCTTCAGCCATTCCTGCTGGTCCAGGGAATTGAACCTTTGGTCCCAAAGCTGCTTCTCTGACCTTTAGACCATGGCTTCCCCATAATATCCCCTGTTGAAACCGTGAAATGGCTCCACACGTGCAATATTTTCCTTGTTCAAAACTTGAAGCCTTTTTTTGTTTTTTCCAGTTACCAAATTTTTGTTACATCTCTAATAATACGTGTCTAACGTTAGCTAAATCAAATGCACATTGATCGATCTCGTAAATGAACAAAAGGTGCTACATGCTAAATTTCCAGTGGGAAATTTGAGTCAAGAAGAGACTGCCAGCCAAAATATTACTAATTTGAGAATGGGGGAAGGGGTGGAGCTTGCAGGTGTGTCAGTTAAAACACTTATGCAGCTGACAATCGTTTCATATTTTGATGTTCATATATCGATCGAATCATCTGGTGGGAGGGAAGAGGCGACTGGGCTTTAGTCATACTTTTGAGTGATAACAGTGAACGGGTCTTCGCATAAAGACACAAACAGGATATAAAACAGGCAAACTAATTACATTAAGGGGTGGTTCAACATTTTCAAGAATTTCATAAGCATACAGACTGGTCCAGGTAATCAAATCGGCAACCTTTTGGTCCCAAAGCTGCTTCTCTAACCATTGGGCCATATTGCTGATGAATCATATAACTAGCTATACTTGATCGTTATCATCGCTCAGTCGTGGCCTTGGGAACCTCCTGGCTAAATCATCGATTTAGCACCTGCATGTAGTCCATCCTCTTTAGCATTGTCCTCCTGGCCTGCTGTTTCATCCAACACCAAGCAATGACTCGACTCCGGTTTGACTCCAGAGCCTCCTTGGGGCCCTCAGGTCAAACAAGACCTGTTTTTACACAGAAATGTGATCCAAAGTACACACGTGCCCAAGATACTTCAAATATTACACATCACAGAAGTTACAGATCAGTAGTGTGTTTGTTATCTTTGATATCTTAAAACTCCAGTCCATGTTACCCTCGGCCCAAGCTTTCAGGTCCACGTTCTTTCTTCGTCCTCTATGGAGGAGCACATTCTTGCATTCAAATCCTCCTTGAACCATTTTCCTGAAAAATAACTGACTTGGTTGAGCTGTACAGGAGTCCATCCATCCATCCATCCATTATCTGTAGCTGCTTATCCTGTTCTACAGGGTCGCAGGCAAGCTGGAGCCTATCCCAGCTGACTATGGGCGAAAGGCGGGGTACACCCTGGACAAGTCACCAGGTCATCACAGGGCTGCTACAAAGACAAACAACCATTCACACTCACATTCACACCTACGGTCAATTTAAAGCCATCAATTAGCCTAACCTGCATGTCTTTGGACTGTGGGGGAAACTGGAGCACCCGGAGGAAACTCATGCAGACACGGGGAGGCCCTCGCTGGCCGCTGGGCTCAAATCCAGGACACCTCTTGTACAGTTTGGAGCTATCTACATAACAGCCTTTTGACTTCAGTCAGAGCTTTAGATAATCTGTCCTCCAAAGCTGGATCGATCTCTTTCCACGTGTTCATAGCTGTGGTGAGTGTATTTTATACTTTTTGGAGCTATTTTGAACTCTATGGATAACTTGAGTTCAGTTCCCTTGTTCGCTCATAATAGCTGTCATTCATGCACAGTGTGGAATCACCCTGCAAGGGGCTGAGAGCTACGTTTTCCTCTCGGTGTTTCCCCCAAGAGTTTATCAATGCCTCTCTTCCCATACCTGCTCTCCACCACTGAACATGCAGAATTAGGACTCCACTAACATGCATAGAGGGGCTGTGATTTGGAATTTCCTCTATAACACCATTCCACCACCACCACCACCCATATCAGTTAAGTGGTGCCTCCATGGCCACTTTGACTCTTTTCTAGAGCCTCTGACTTTCAAATCTGTGGCTCATCATGGCTAACACAGTCAAGTGGCTCTCCCTCAACATGCCACTCATTGTTGAGCTTGTTACACTGAGACTCAAGTGGAGTCTCCCTTCAAATGCCCTCATTGCATATAATTGATTATAGAGATGCTTGTAGTCCCTTTATAACATGTTTGGTCTATTTGTATGGTGGACTTATAGATTTTTTTTTTCCTGAGGTCTTGACTGTGTTGTCTAGATTTCCCCATGGTACCAAGGGTATGCCCATAAATACAGCCACAGGTGCCTTCCCAATTAACTCTTCCTGCTTAGTCATTAGATCAATTTCTGAAATCTTCTGGACTGTTTTAAGAGACAGCCAACTTAGTGTATATCAACTTTCAATTGACAGTATTTCTTATATAGTGAATTAAAGCTGAAATAAATCTATCTCAAATTGATTGATCAAAAGATGGTAGGTTCTGTTCAATTGTACATGTGAGAGGGCTAAAATTGTTCCTCCTGTTTTGCATGTTAAGGATATCAGATGTTATTCATGCAGTGCAGCCACAAGATTGGTTGACATCAATGGACATGTGGTTTGCCTTCCAAGGACAGGCAATCCAATTAAAAATCCTACCCTACACCACTTCTGTCTAGCACTTCTTTCGAGGGTGTTCTTGAGATTTATGTAGGTGGTCCTGTCAAGAACACTAGGCTTTCTAACCACAGCTGCAATAGTAGTTCCCTGGGGCTTGTTTAAATTAAGGAACTTTTAAAAGTGGGTTATTAGCCTGTGTCTAAACCCCAAATACCACTGACAAAGATTTGTCATTGTACTTGAGACCTACTAATGTCTGAACACCTTGACAATTTATTCCCCAAAGATATTTGTTGTCCTAAATAAATTTGGTAAAATTCGGTCTTTGCACCTGCACCTGTGGGTTTGGCCCCTTAGTCACTTGGGTATTTGCAGGGACTACTAGACAGTGGAAAGATGTACATAGAAGCCATGGTGTATGATGTATTTTAGCACTTTGCTGGGGCCTCATAAATTTGTCACAATCTTTCGGAAAGAAGTAAGATGCCTTCATCTACCAAGCTCACCCAAAAGCCTGGTGCTGGGAGTTCATAGTTGTGCTTGAGGTCCTTAAAAAGGACTCAAAAAGGATGCCAAATTGAAATGCATATCTCTAATGACAGCCTTTATGCACTGTCAGAAAATAAAGTCCATTATTGTACCTTTAGGGGTACAATGGCTTGCCACTGGGGCAGGACCCTCTAAGGTACTTATTTGTACCCTTTATATACTGCTTGGGAAAATATAAAAAGGTACACATTTTACCTTGAGGTGTAATAATGAGCCCTAGGGGGTACGCTAGTGTAGATTGTACCTTAGGGGACAGAAATGGACTCCTACTGTACCCCTATTTCTGACAGTGTGCTACCACATCAGCAAAAAAGAGTGGGAGAACTCACCTTTATAAATTCACCTTGTATGTGGTGATGGCCAGACGACTGCGGAGTGGTGATCTGGTTAAACACAAGGTTTCTGCCCAAAGTCATATAACCTAAGGTCCTATGTGTAAGAAATTGTCAGCATTTAACTTTTAAACATTCAAAAAGTAACCAAAATTATTGACAATGTGAAGAAATGACAGTTTTGACATGATGTCAAACACGTCGCTATATGGTGGTGCAGAGATATCTCATGAAGTTAGCATGTAAACCAGCTAGCCCCAAGATAAGACACGCCATCTGTCTCATAATACTACTTTGTACCTGAGCAGGCAGTAGTGAGTCACTGTCATGTCCCAGTCTGCCCTCAGACCAACATGAAAGAAGCTACACACATGATAAAGGTTAGAGAAGCAGCTTTGTAACCAAAAGGTTGCTGGTTCGATTCCCTGGACCAACAGGAATGGCTGAAGTGGCCTTGAGCAAGGCACCTAACCTCTAACTGCTCCCCAGGCTGCTCTGGGTATGTTGTACGTCACTCTGGATAAGAGTGTCTGCTAAATGCCATTAATGTAATATAATGTAATGATGCCACTGTGTGCACACATGCAAATGGGATCCAGGCACCAAAACATGGATTTGTGGTTATTTTTGGAGAAGGAAAAAGAGATAGATAAGGCACCAAACTGGAAGAAACTGAATGGCAATGATGCACAGCAGCTGCTAAAGAGTGGATCACAGACCCTCGTCTCATTTTTGGACTGAGTGCATACATTTTGCATGAGTTTAAAAGTTACAACTCTTGTAACTCATGAACAGTTTCACAGTGGTTGTGTGGAAGATCTACTAATGCTGACTTAGCAATTTGCAAAAATATATGTAACGGATATAAATGTCATTGTTTTATTTGCTGTCATTTTAAAACCGGTTTCTTACGATAAGGGTGGACACTCCAACTTTCTGGTGATATGCCCCTTATTTGTTTGGAATGTGGAGTATGAATTCACCAGGTAGCCACATTCTTACACATAGCACCTTTAAGCAATCAATAGACCTTCCAGCATTCCATGAGAGGAAACCCAGTAAGCATTCCTTATTATGCCTTGCAATTGCACTACTTTACTATTTGGTCCACATGGAAGTGATTTGATCAAAATACTAGAAAAGCACTTGGAGAGCACAGACTTCCGCCAAGAATCCTTTAAAAAAATCCGGTATCCAGAAGGTAATCCAGATCACCACCAAAATTTAATGGATTGTTACTTGTGCCCAGTCACACCTCTGGAAAAAATTTCAGAGCAATCTGTTCA
>JANZLB010000002.1:58814749-58831230 GCA_026167865.1 Notarius quadriscutis | reverse complement strand
CCTAACCTGCATGTCTTTGGACTGTGGGGGAAACCGGAGCACCCGGAGGAAACCCACACGGACACGGGGAGAACATGTAAACTCCACACAGAAAGGCCCTCGCCGGCCACAGGGCTCGAACCCAGACCTTCTTGCTGTGAGGCAACAGTGCTAAGCACTACACCACCGTGCTGCCCCAACTGCACTCATGCTCTGAATTTGGATATAAGGTACACACAAAAAAGTTTACATTCCTAAGAGAGAATTGAGTCTGTTTTGGCTGTTTAATGAAGGTTGGACATGTGAGCACAGACTGCACAGGACATCTCATGGTTTCTATGCAAGAAAAACCATCCTAGTGTACTACAAGTCAAGGCAGAACAGTTGGTGAAAGCCCCGGTGAGTTGTGTGCAGGTGTCAGTCAGAGCTGGTAAGCATTCTGGGGCCGGTAATAAGGAGAGTTGCACAAAGTGCATGTTTTCTTTTGTGCCTGTACAGGTGAAGCACTCTAAAGGAAGCAAAGCAATGCATATGCATTTCTTGACTCTAGTAGTTTTGCAACCTTTTGCACAAAGAGCCTCATTAGTTAACTGAACATCAGAGAGAAAAACCAACCTCTTGCTCTGAACTGTGTCCCAGGTGAAGCATGTGCGCTCACACATCATCACAAGGTTAGAGGCCTCTGCTGTAGATGAAAACAACTTTATTGCATTACCAGTGGTATACTAGTGCATCTCAAAAAATTTGAATATAATGAAAGTGTTCATTCAAAAAGGTAAACTTTTTCATATAATCTATATTCATTACATGTACAGTGAAACATTTAAAGACTTTTTTGTTTCATTTTGATGATTATGGCTTATATCTCATGAAAATCAGAAATCCAGCATCTCAACTTATTAGAATATTTCATTTCGAGTTTGAGTAAAACAGCATAAATACTGTGTATCTCTCGGTCTAGTTCAGTACACGCAACTACAATCATGGGGAAGACTGCTGACTTGACAGTTGTTCAGAAGATGATCATCAACACCATCCACAAGGAGGTTAAGCCACAGAAGGTCATTGCTGAAAAGGCTGGCTGGAAAAGGTGCACAAGAAACAGGGATAACCATAGCCTTAAGAGGATTGTCAAGAAAAGTTGATTCAAGAACTTGGGAGAGCTTCACAAGGAGTGAAATGAGGCTGGTGTCAGTGCATCAAGAGCCACCACACACAGATGTCTTCAGGAAAGGGGCTACAACTGTCACATTCCTAATATCAAGCCGCTCCTGAACCAGAGACAATGTCAGAAGCATCTTACCTGGGCTAAGAAGAGAAAGAACTGGACTGTTGCTCAGTAGTCCAGAGTCCTCTTTTCAGATGAAAGTAAATTTTGTATTTTGTTTGGAAATCAAGGTCCTAGAGTCTGGAGGAAGAGTGAAGAGGCACAGAATCCAAGGTGTTTGAAGTCCAGTATGAAGTTTCCGCAGTCTGTGATGATTTAGGGTGCCATGTCATCTGCTGTTTTTGGTCCACTGTGTTTTATCAAGTCCAAAGGCAACATAGCCATCTACCAGGAGATTTTAGAGCACTTCGTTTTTCCATCTGCTGACAAGCTTGATGGAGATGCCGATTTCCTTTTCCAGCAGAACTTAGCTCCTGCCCACAGTGTTAAAACTACTACCAAATGGTTTGCTGACCATGATATTGCTGTGCTTGATTGGTCAATCAGCTCACCTGACCTGAACCCCAAAGAGAATCTATGGGGTATTGTCAACAGGAAGATGAGAAACACCCAACACATAAATACAGATGATCTGAAGGCCGCTATCAAAGCAAACTAGACTTCAATAACACCTCAGCAATGCTACAGACTGATCGTCTCCATGGGTCCTTATAGTATTTCTGTTTGTAATTGTTCCATAGGTACACAATTAGGGGGCCAGTATGTAGGCGCTATTAATTAATATTGATTTATAAAAGTATTTATTTATTCTGTTCTACGGTGATGTTGAAATTATATTGGAATTATTCATGCATTTATAATGCATTGTTTAGTGTGCATTCATTAGTGCATGAGTGTGTCCCTGTATAGGATAATGGGGAATAAATTCTATTTAAGATTGTACAGTGACTCATGCCAGGGGAGTAGAGGGGTACAAGTGGAAATAATCACTGATGTTTGCACAGCCAAACTTGAACTCGACCTGTGGAACCTGTGAAATTTTGGATGGACTCTTAAGTTTATTTTTGCAATTTTATTTTCTATTTTGTAAATAAATTCAAAAGGAGGAACATTAATGTTTTTTTTTCCATTACAACATGCATCAGACAAATATATAACCAACTCCCAATTAAGTGCATAAAAGTGGGAAAATCTTATAGTGTCTTGAGCCCCAGATTTTTAACCCAGCCACATATTACAAGTTGTACGCCTCCATGCTCTTCCAGGTTTTCATCTGTTTGTCCGTGTAGAATGATGTCTGCAGCACCAGGTAGCTTGAGATGTCAGGGAACTCAACGGATGGATAATTTTCCAACTCATAGGAAAAATCCTTCTTTGTTAATGTGTAAGGATTGATCCCATTGCAAAGAGCAACTTTCTAAAGGTATCTTGAGCGTGCATTGGCCAATAAACTGCGAAAGTAGTTGGAGATGGTTTTACTAGCTCTTTATCTAACAGCAGCCAAATTGGTTTGCCTGACCACCACTTCATTCACTGGAAGTAAACTCGCAAGCAAAAGTCATGTGACTGAATACAACCTACTACATATTCTATTCCAGGTTAACCACTCGCAAAGGATGACCAAAAAACCTTTAACTCTGTGGATTGTCAGTGAAGAAAATGGCAAGACCGTGGCCACACACTGCAACTGTGTGGCAGACCTTGGAGAGAGCTGTTCCCATATAGCATCATTGTTGTGGGCTATCCAATCTGGAGTGAAACAAAGGAATTCACTGACAGTTACAGATAAAAAAAAAAGCATACTGGGTTCTTCCTACTGCTGTGAAAAATGTCTCCTACTTCTGGATCAGAAACATTTCCTTTCTAAAGAAATCCCCAAGTCCATAAGCTACAATCAGAAGTTCAGGACAAAGTTCCAGGAAGACAGTAATACCTTTTGTCGTTTTTTTCTATTTGAATGATTGGAACAACCAAAAACAGCACAAAAATGAGTCTTATTTAAGACAGATTAAGCTTTGCTTACAGGAAAGACAGTGTCTGGTTGTCCCCCAGGAGAAATTATCGCGTGATGCATGACATCACGTGCAAGGGGTCTATAGTCTGTCCACAGTAACAATATGATGTATTTTTATACCACAGTTGAATGGTGCATATCAGCCACTAATTTACAAACTAACATCAAATACTGTCACAATACACATTTTCTACATATTACCGTTATCCAGTGCCTCAGTCTCCATCTGGTACAGTGCAAACCTTAGGTGCTTAAAGTATTCAGCCTTTTCTGAGCAGAGAGAGTGGCTTATATGTGCAGCCATGCCTTGGGCCTCCAGCATGACCTGGTACTTTTTGCAAGGTAGCTGATTAGCCTCTCATCTGCAGCAGGTAGCCACCAACACATAATAGCACACTGTGAGAACTTTGCAGTGACTTGTCCAGCAGATGGAACCACTGAGTAAAGGACATTTTGGAAAAGCCTGGCTGAAAGTGAACGGAAAGCCATTCTTAGGCCAAATACACTTGGGGATTGAGTGAGGGATGGATGGATGTTCAGTACCATCTTATTGTTACCTAATGGACAAAATCTCTCTGGGTAGCTTTAAAAGTCTACTCGTAAAGGAATATTCTAGTGTTTTTCAACATACTCTCTATCTATCTCTATCGACTGTTTCTGTAGTAGTGTATGTATGATTACCATAAGCAGAAAAAAACCCTGTTTACTCAAAATACATTTATAATGAAAGTCTAAGTGCAGTTTTTGGGGCAAAACACATTCTTGTAAATTGCTATTTATCAACATCTTAGCTATCTGTAAATGTGTATCGTTTATCCTTTCACAGTTGGGACTGCTTTATCAGATGGAAAAGTTCTATTTATTGATATTTATACTTAAAATGGAGGAACTATGTAAAAATGACTGTCATTCCCAAATGGTTGATGCAATATTTTTTGTGAAATCCATTGAATTAATGCTGAAAGTCTTCATTTCAGATCCATTGTGGTGGTGTATTGAGGCAAAATTATGAAAATTGTGTTACTCTCCAAACCTTTGTGTGTGTGTGTGTGTGTGTGAGACTACACAACACCAAATCAGAAAAAAATGGGACAGTATGGAAAATGCAAATACTAAAACAAAGCAGTGACTTCTAAATTTACTTTGATTTGTATTTCATTGCAGACAGTAAGAACCCAAGATATTTCGTGTTTTGTCTGGTTCCAAAAAAAGTTGGGACGGGGGCAATTTAGGGATATTAATGTGGTAAAACAAATAATGATGTGATGTCAACAGGTGAAAATCAGTATCCAGGAAAGGCCTAGTCTTTGAGGATCTCCAGTTTGTCAACAAATACCATGAGAAAATTCCTGAAATGTTTGAAAACAATGTTCCTCAAAGAAAGATGGGAAGGGATTTGGATATTTTACTCTCTACCATGCATAATATCATTAAACAATTTAAGGAAACTGAAGGAATTTCAGTTTGTAAAGGGCAAGGGCGCAAGCCTAAGCTGAACACCCGTGATTTCTGATCACTTGAACGACACTGCATAAGGAACCGTCGTTCATCTATACCCGATATAACCACATGAGCTCAGGATTAGTTTGGAAACCTTTTTCAAGCACTACAGTGCAGAGTTACATCCACAAATACCAGTTAAAATTTTACTGTGTAAAAAGGAAGCCTTATGTTAACTGTGTCTAGAAGCACCATCGACTTTTCTGGGCTCAAGAGGCATCTGGGATGGACCATCACAGAGTGGAAACAAGTATTGTGGTTAAATGAATTGGCATTCCCGGTGCTTTTTGGAAGAAGAAAAGGACCATCCAGGCTGTTACCAGCAACAAGTTCAAAAGTCAGGGTCTGTCATGGTATGGGGTTGTGTCAGTAAACTTAGCAAAGGTAATTTACACTTTTGTGATGGCAGCATTAATACAAAAAAAATTACACTGAGATTTTGGAGCAACATATGCTGCTTTCAAGACGACATCTTTTCCAGGAATATTTCAACAAGACAATCCAAAACCACATTCTGCACACAGTACAAAGGCATGGCTGTGGAAGAAGAGGATGCTTGTCCCCCCATCCCCAATAGAGAATGTGTGGTGAATTGTGAAATGAAAAATATCACACACTAGCCATAACATTAAAACCACTGACAGGTGAAGTGACATTTGATTATTTTGTTACAATCACACCGTTCAAGGGGTGGGATGCATTAAGCAGCAAGTGAACAGTCACTTCTTGCAGTTGATGTGTTTGAAACAGGAAAAATGGGAAAGCATAAGGATCTTAGTGATTTGGACAAGGACCCAGTTCCCATGTTGAGCCCTGTTCACTGCTGAAAGCTCCTACAATAGGCACATGAGCATCAGAACTGGACCATGAAGCAATGGAAGAAGGTGGCCTGGTCTGATGAATGACATTTTCTTTGACATCACATGGATGACTGGGTGCATGTGCATCACTTACCTGGGGAAGAGATGGCACCAGTATGCACTATGGGAATAAGGCAAACCAGTGGAGGCAGTGTTCTGCTGGGAAACCTTGGGTCCTGACATTCATGTTGATGTTACTTTGACACATAACACCTACCTAAACATTGGTGCTGACCAAGTACACTCTTTCATGGCAACAGTGTTCCCTAATGGCAGTGGCCTCTCTCAGCAGGACAATGTGCCCTTCAACACTCCAAAAATTGTTCAGGAATGGTTTGACGAACATGACAAAGACTTCAAGATGTTGACTTGGTCTCCAAATTCCCCAAATCTCTGTCTGAGTATCTGTGGGACGTACTTGGTCAGATCCCTGGAGGCCCTACCTCACAACTTACAGGACTTAAAGGATCTGTTGCTAAAGTCTTAGTGCCATATACCACAGCACACCTTCAGTGGTCTTGTGGAGTCCATGCCTTGATGAGTCAGAGCTGTTTTGGTTCTCCCCCTCTCATATTCATTCAGTCCATAAGTATTTGGATATTGACAGCAAAACATTATAGATTTAATTTAAAATTGAAAGTATGGTTTCAGGTTGTTTTGTCAGAAAGAGAGAGAGAGATTTCAAATTCACAGTAGCCATTTGTCTCACTGGTATAGACGTTCACCAAAAGCACAGGTTGCTCAAAATCACACAACAATGAGAGGACATTGCAGAAAGACTTTAATTTAAAATACACATCATGGTTATACAATTAGGACCTGTGGACCAAAAAAAAAACTTTTTGAACTATTTGAATTCTCTATTTGCGTTCAATATCACTCTATACCATAGAGAGGTGATAAGTGGACACATCCAAGGATCGGTTCCTTGGGTTTTCTGGTTCTCCATCGAGGTTAATCAGCTGCTCCACGAGAAAAACACCATGTTGAGATACAGAGACAAAATGGCTAAGCTCAGTAAGAGTTTCAGACCAGAACATACAAGTTAAGAGAAGGTGTTTAGAAGGCTACTGTTCAATTTGTTTATGAAGATGTAAGTGGGTTTGGGTACCTTTTCTTGTTTTAATCCTTTACACATATTCTGTTGATCGTCTCCCATTACGCGGCTGCAGAGTGGGGGGGGAGAAAAAGTCTCATAACTGTACATTAAGTATGTATTCTCAAGCAGATAAACCAATTGCAGTAATACAACTAAAAGTTAAGGCCCGGTTCCACAATACCGATAACTATAACTACAACTATAAATCAGTCCCCTGCAGTTTATGTGGTTGGTGCTCACACCAGACCAATAACGATACCTATAGCCCAGGCCTGGGTTTATCCGTATCGGTGAAATTGCTTCTGGAGCAATTTTTTCAGGCCTGGACCTGAGCCGATAAAACATCTGACCAATCAGGTAATTGTTTACATTTGACGTTGTCTGAGTACATGCTATTTTTCCCCGGGCATCTTTGTACATCCAATCAAATGATGTACAAAGTCATATGATGAAGTCATCCTTGTATAACAAGGATGTATGACTTCATGATACATCCTTGTTGCATCATGAAGTCATGGAATACGGATTCACGGAAAATAAAAAATATAATACAAAAGCACAGATCTTTTATTCACTGATGTGAATAAAAGTGAAATATCAATAGTAAATTAATAAAGCAAACATATAAATGCAAGTAAGATATTTTAATTATGAACCTCGGCAGTCCAAACATTTGTTTTAGACTTATTAATTTTTTATCCATGATGCATCATCTGTATGAAATCCGTAACCAATTTGTAATATACTGAAACGTCCGTGACCAATCTATAAATTATTAGCATCCATGATTCATCTGTATTAATATCTGTAACCACTCTGTATTTTGTATCTTTTTTTTTTAAATTATATTTCCGTAGTCCGTGACCTATCCGTATTTTATCAACCACTGGAGTATGTGCATGGGTTGTTTTGAAGTCCAAGCTGTACAGTATGACCCGGAATAATGTGCTACTACTCGGAAAAAACTTCCGTGACTATTCCTAAGCTGCATGAATTCATTTCCCTGAGTGTCAGGACCAAGCGAGATTATAGTTGTGGTGTTTCTGCTCCAGACTGGAATTAAATTCAGGCAGAGGGGCAGTCAGAGTTATCAGTATAGTGTTGTTGTAGAACCGGGCTCTTTGGGGAGCTCCGCAGCGTTTAGTTCCTCTTAATGAGTCTTGAGGTCTGAAAGTGCTTCAAGGGACCCTAAAAATATACAATCACAAATTTTTTGCAACCGCAGTCCTTTGCAACTATTATACAACTTCAAGAAAGTGACTTATAGCTTCTGTAACAAAGTCGTTGTGTGAAATTTCCACAACGTAACTATAAAAGATACTGACTGCAAAGTCATCTGAAATTTAAATAAAACGTGTATATATATATTTTTTTAAATTGTGCATGGTATTTTTGTCTGTCTCACAAGAACAATATCATGTGGACGAATGAAATGTGATCATTCTGATGATCATCCTGAGGGTCACGCTTCTCCGTTTTGCATCGACCCTCAGAGAGTTTTGAGTTGCAGGGTGCAATTTGTGGTTTATGTTCGCGAATTGATCAGTGAAACAAAAAGACGAATATTTATAACTTTTCTCTGTTCCTGCTTTTGTGTTCTCGTTTCTAAAACCAAACATCAGGTGTCGAACTCAATCATCGACTCGCTACTGTGAACTCGAGCTCATGCATTCTAAGGCCAAGACAGCTAAGTGCTAGCTAGAACGATTTAGTTATCTATCCAGAAAAATGACACGTCATCTAACCTCGCTCTATCTTGCAGTTGCACTCACGAAGCAGGTTTTCCTTTTCTTTTCTAGTGCAGGGAGAGCAGAGCCCACCATGTTCACCAACGCCGACTTGTTTTGGTTAAAAGTAACTCAAACACATCCCACCGTGGTCACATGACATGATATTGTTGCTTGCTTGGGCGAGCTCTGGAATCGTAAAACGCGGGACGCTTTTTATCTCGGCAAAACATTTACACATAGGATACACGGTGTGTGTGTGGAGCACCGAAACATCTCAAAACTCCAACAGAAACAGAACATTTTACCCAGAATTCAACTTTGCATTTGGGAACCTTTAAACAAATGAAAAGTATGACGTGTCATTCTTTAATAAACTGCTGGTTTATAAGAGGAATAAAACACTTCCGGATGTGCTATTGAGTAAAAATTTCCCAAATACTTCCTGTGCTTCATTTCATCTCTCTTTAGAATAAAAAAAATATATAAAATTCTTGGATAGGTTTGTAAAAACAAATTTACATTTCAGTACATCAAATTTCCATTTAAAAAAAAAGAAAGTCTCTCACAATATTAAAGCGCTGTAGTAACTGGTCGTCTCCCAGCAGAACGTAAGCCTTCAGCAGGTACTCGTAATACGAGTCGATCCCGGCTCCTACACCGCTGTCTACAATGACAAACAATAAAGAAATGTGTGTTTAAAAAAAAAAAAAAATCCATCAGAATGTTATATTTCTCTGAATAACGGTGCGGTCCGGAGCAGGTTCCCCCACCTCTGCGTACCCACTCCCCTGAGTGGATATTGATGGTTGTTCCCACAAGATTGCTGTTTCTCTGCCTTTTCTCCCACAGGAAGTCGAGAGCTCTCCGTGCATGAGCCTGGACGTTATAAACACAACACCTTTTTAACATCTATAGCACAATTAAATACACACGTTATGATTTCACAATAAAAGTCACTCTTTGTTCAACGTTATTTTGCCAAATATTGTTTATTAAATGTCACGATGCAAGTTCATTAATTCATGATTCATTAATGCATCTCATTTTAAAAAAAAAAAGTTTGATCAATTATATTTTATTATCCTAATGAAGGGGCTCGCTCACCCTTCCCAGAATCCTCTGCACCAAGTAGCCAACAATTCAACGGCATCCTAAACCTTACATCTTAAACTGTAACGTGAAATTTAAGATATTTTGTCAAAGTATCTATATTATTTATTATTGTGTTCACAGCTTCCACGTGACATGTAGATGAAATTACATTTAACAGGCTTTGTTGAATATTTATATTTATTCTATCCACGTTCACTGGATATGAGCAATCGCGCACTCTGATTGGCTACTCTACTACTAGGATATCGGCTCATATACCGCAAGTAGAGAAAAACAAAATGGCGGAGCATGTTACTGAACCAACCGAGGAGGAAATAAAAACTCTACTTGAAAACGAAACCCCAAAAAATACAAAACAAAATATGGAATGAAAGCATTATTCCATCAAGAATATAATAATTCCATCAAGAAGAATTATTATTATTATTATTATTATTATTAATTATTGCAGTTTTCACAAATTACTCCTGTCATTTTGCCAGTTTGTTTACATTCTTCATCTTTAAGCATTAAAAATTATTATTTTTTAAACTGGTTCAAAAGCCCAAAGAAGTTTACAAAAAAAAAAAATTTACAGAACTGAAATGTCCAAGGAAGAATTAAATAAACGTCTAAAGCTATTCTACACCTCGGCACAACAGCAAGACGGCACTTTCTACAAAAAAGCAACACTAAAGTCAATTCATGCAGCCAAGGATACATTTTTAAGAAGTCTATCTAAGCAGAAATGATAAAGATATCAATTTTAAATTTGTAAATTTATCCCGGATGAGTAAAAACTCCGAGACGACACGAGGCATGAAGAAGAAATCTTTTGCACTTTGAGTGGTCAATTTTTGTAAATATGAAAATCTTTGTGTTCAGCTTATTTCAAACATTTAAAACACAAACATAAAAAAAAAAAAAAAAGTTTCTTTTTAAACCACAATTACAAGATCTGCTGTGAAACAATGTATTTAAAATACATGTTTTTTTTACAATACATTTATTTGCCTTCATATGACCCTTACTTTAAAAAAAAACAAAAAAAAACCTTTATTCACTATTATTTACTGTTGTTTTCTATACCTCGAACGTGGGGTCTCCAGTGAAGCGGCTCAGTGCAGCGAACTCCAGGATGATGGTCCCTGCGCAGGCGGTGCAGGTGTCTGTCTCAGTGCCTGTCCGAGTCTCAGGACCCTGAACCCCGTGACGCAGGTTGATCTACGAGGACAACAGGAACTCAGTAATAAACACACACCCTCATTGCTAACAGTAGTTGTATTAACATCAGCTCCACTTTGAAAGCTGGTCTTCCTGAAAAACCTGTGATTAAAACAAATTCTCAAATCTGATTGGTCAGAAGGTGTTAAAGGAATTTACATTTTGCAGTCTCACATCGTTTTGTGGGGTTTTTCTTCCTCCTAATGAAATCTTCAAAAAGAGAAGTTGGTTTATCAGGAAAGACCGTTTATAGCTTCTATAATGTAACTTGTGGACGTTCCACAACATGTAAATGTAACTATAAAATGGATAAAAAGTATGACTTGCCATTCCTAAATAAATAAAATGTATAATTGTTGGGAAACTGCCATGGTTTGAGAGGAATGAAACACCTCAGGCAGGATGTGCTGTTATTGGTTGGATCATTCAGTGTTAAGTCACATCACACCACCCAGTCATTGATTATTTTTCTAGTTTTACAGCATGATACGTTTTTTTTTTTTTAATCCCAGAGTCACTGAGACAGTGTAAGAGGAAGGAATGTGCAGCCAGGCTGAGACAGAAATTTCACGGTCGCTGAGTGCAGATCAGTCATGCAAATAAAGTGACTATTCAACCAAATTGAGAAAAACACCGTGTCTGCACATACGCTTCAGGGTCAGAGAGAGTGCATGTATGCTGTGTGTGTGTGTGTGTGTGTGTGTGTGTACACACTCGGGGATAAGGCAAGCCGCTGCTGGTGTTGAAGGCAGGCAGGAGTCTCAGTCCCAGGTCTTTCGCCATGTGTAGGAGCTCATCCCGATACCACTGCATGTGCTGTCCTCTGTCTTTCAGCATCACCGCCATGGAGTGACCTCCCAGCAACCCTCTACAAACACACACACACTTAATTTTTACTTATTTGACTTAACTTTTTTCTTATCTTATTTATTGACATTTTACTTATTACTATTATTACTTTCATAAAAGAAATCTAAGCCTCTTTAAACTGCGGTATTCTTGGACACCACGCTATAGGATCTTCGCCGACACTCAGATAACACCAATAATTCATCACTCCATTAACCAGTAAAGTAGGTGTGACCTCTGCGCCACTCAACAGGAAAGAAGCCAGCAGAACTTAAACAGCGTTACTGATGGAAGGATGGGTGGAGAAATAAAAACAGAGAGACAGGAAGCTGTAAATGTCTCAGTGGACATGTGTTGGACTGTTGGTTGGTTTAAACGTTTCCTGTCTCAGAAGGACAGACACGCACTACCCGCTGTCAGGTAACGCGGGTCACGGCATGCTCACCCCAGCACTCGGATGTTGGTCTCAAACACAGACACGACGATGTCGTTGTCCAGTCGAACATCATTCACCACCCGCTTCACAGCTTCCTCAAACTCCTGGCTCTTATTCAACAGCTGGACACATCAGGAGAAGAAACAGCATGAACACACACAGGAGTCCTCGGCTCAATCACAAAAACACAGGTGTTAGAGTGTAACTCACCACAAGTGTGTCCAGTGTGTCGATGAGGGTGAGAGAAAACCTGTACACACACACACACACACACACACACACACACACACACACACACACACTGAACAAAAATTCCCACCAAATGTACAAAAGTTTCATCACTGATTTTCTTCATCCTCATATACATATGGTGATGATTAACAATAAATACCAACCATCCATAAATTACCGAGTGTGTTCACAGTGCATGTGAATGACATTCAGCCACGCCCATAAAACTCCGAAAAAAGGCAAACCTGACTGAGCTGAAAATGATAAAATGGAGACTAAACGGCAAAAGAACGCCTCCTAACAGCCGGTACTTTTGTCCAAAGAACACAGCGTGTCATATTTTATCTTATTTACAGTACGTGTTGGTTTTGGAATCACTTTCTTTCAAGCGACTTCCACAAAATTTTCATTAAATTGAAATAAATAAATAAATAAATAAATCTGTAACGTAAACATGACCAGGTAATCCATACATAAGATCACAGCAGTTCTTTGATTTGAAGCCGATGGATCGAGGCTGACGTTGGTGAGTCACCTTATATGCAAATTCACACAAACTCAGGAGTGAGACATCAGACATGAACGCTTTTCCCAACGAACTGCATTTTCATGAACACCATATTACTTGCGTGAGCGTGCCTGTGAACAATTTACGAATAAATTTGAATCCAGTGTGATAAATGAGGTTCAAATATCAGGAAACTCAAGTGCATGGATTGTTTCTGAGATAATAACTACAAAAATCTTCTCCTTCATGTATTTTGGTGACATTTAACAGTTATTCCACGCAATCGAGTCGTACATGAGCTGATAGCCGATGAGGCGCGTAGCACCGAGATTGAGTGGAATAACTGTTTTGTTCTATCTACATTCACTGGATTTTGAGAAACAGAGCATTTTTGTTTTTAGCAAATTTGATAAATAAAAACTAGACAAAATGCCCAACAAAATAATTTCTGCTTAAAATGTAAACAAACCGGCAAAATGACAGGAGCAATTTGTGAAAAATGCGATAAAATAATAATAATAATAAATAATTCTTGAGAAAAAAAAAAAAAAGATATATGTTCTTACTATCAAATACTTTTATTCCATATTTTGTTGCTTTTTTTGTGTATTTTTGGGGTTTTGTTTTCGAGTAGAGTTTTTAATTTCGTCCTTGGTTGCTTCAGCAACATGCGCCACCATTTTGTTTTTTCTACTCATGGTATATGAACTGATAGCCTAGTAGTAGAGTAGCCAATCAGAGCGTGCAATTGATCATATCCAGTGAATATGAAGAAAGAAAAATAAATATATATATATTAAAAAAAAACCCACTGTAACAGCATTATGATCACATGATGTTCAAAATTTCAGGGCTAATTTACGGAGTGACTAATTCCCTTGAGCAGAGATGAGTTGCTGTTCAACACACACACGGCTCTGGGGTAAAGCAGGCTGCAGCTGGTGGTGAAGTCAGTACATGTGCAAGTGTGTGTGAGATCAAGCTTACTTTCCCAATGCATCGTCCACATCCCCTCGGCTGGGCTCTAGACCTCGTACGCGACCTCGACACGTCAAAGGCATCAGTTCATCTGCTGGGTAGGCATTGTCCTGAGAGAGAGAAATATATTTTTAGGAGAGAGTGAGAATGAGAGAGAGAGCTGATGAGTCAGCACAGAAAATGCTTAAAAACATTCAGGTTTTTTTTTTTTTAGTAACACACTTCAGCAATTTTCCTGTAGAATCTTTCACATTGTTCTGTCCATCATCTTTTCCTCTCCAGCCATTCTTGTCCATCTCTTTCTACTGTATCTTCTGTCTGCCTGCCTGCCTGTCTTTCTTGCTTCTGTTTTTCTCTGTCTATTTTTTTTCTTCTTCACTTCCTTCCCTTACTGTATTTCCTTTAGCCCCTCTTAGTTCTTCTATCCTTCTGCTTGTCTATTTTCCTCTCTTCTTTTCCTACTTTCTATTCTTCCTTCTTCCGTTTGGCTTTTCTTGTTTTCTGTCTTTTCGGCCTGTCCTTCTGTCATCCTTTTTTCCCCCAGCCCAGTGAAGCTACATTCTATATAAACATCATTAAAATAAATCTCTCGTTGTTGTGAGTCTGCTGTGGACATGTCCCAAATCACGAACCTAATTATCTAAACATTTCTTCAGAAGAACTGAAAAAGGGCTGGATCTATTCATCTTCCCTGCATGAACCCTTTCATTTCCTGGATCCGTTTTCTCAGACGTTGTTGTTTCTCGGCCATGTGGCAGGACGTCAATGTTTAATTGGCAAATAATCTTAGCACGTACCATATAATTCTGATAAGCGTGGTCGAACATCTCCAGCACTTGATTCCTGGAAGGAAATACAGCCATGTTAGTGCGCGCGCACACACACCTTCCTTTACAGTAAAAGCAGCATTTTAATAAAGCGTGCATACCTCAGCTTGTGCTTTTCCTCTCTGCTCATGCTTTGTGAGAGATGGATGGAGAACCCAAGCAGGAGCAGCAGCATGAAAACGGGCGACATCATCATTGCCCAATGAAGCGTCCAAACCCCTTTATTAATATGCTACGGGGTCATGACAATGGGCTTGGACTCATGACTGCTCACTCAGCGCTCTTATAAATGTTTAGCACCATACATACATTAATAAATAAACAAAAATGAATGAAAATAAAAACAAAACAATAATGCCACGGATTGGACCCTGAAATTCGGTCAGAGTTCCACGATTTCTGAAATTAGTGGTTTTTGCTTGGGAATATTTAAAACCAACTCTAAATCGCACGATTATTCAAGTAAAACATGGTCTTGTTGAACCTAAACCCTTACTTGTGAGATTCAGCACACCTGCTTGCCTCTATCTATCTGTCCGTCCGTCCGTCCGTCCATCCATCCATCCATCACCTACGACTAACCCCAGACCCACCATAACACACCTGATACTGGTTATACAGTATTACTCACAAACTACACAGCTCACATCTACCACTAAACTGAACAGAGACACACCTGGTGGTTTACATTAAACCAGGTGCAGGTCAACAGAAAAGAATTAACACCTTTCCCTTCCTTTTGAATCTTTTCTTCACCTCCTAACCTCAGGAATTTATTCTGTCCTGATTTATTAATTGCTTTTATATGTTTGGGGTATATAAATCAATCTGCCTGCCTGATACAATACCAAAACACGTCCTTTTTTTGCATTTAAACGTCCTAAAAACAACCTAGACAGATTTATATACTAAAAAAAAAAAACTTAAGTAAAATCTACAGATATAAATCCACAGCTGGAAAACTGTACTTAACATCCTTTTGTGGCGCCAGTTAACGCTGCCTCACAGGATGACAGGTCGGTCCTGGTTGTTTTCATCCAGCTGTTTGTTTTTAGCCATTTTTTTTTCAGCTCGCCGAAATTAACCGCGATTTAAAGAGTTAGTTTTGATTAAAATACACCTCCTGAAGTACACAACACGTCTTTCTTTCTAGCCGTTTTGCTCGGTGAAAACAAATCAAGCCTGGACGCTGTCATTCGCTCTGACAAGCTGCTAATAACCGGATGCTGGTGGCTCAGAGTTCTTTCATGCAGTCGTCAACATCCGCATCCGGGTAGCACGCGCCCTGATTACGTCATCACGCTGTTATCGGAAGTAGATGGAATAGATTGAAAAACTGAATTGTTTTATAAACCGAGTTAACATGTTTGATCAGAAATGCAACAATAATAATCTATGGATTATAAATAATATGAATAAAATTAATCATAAATAATATAATAATTAATAAAATTGAAATGAAGATGATATTAATTTGGATACTGATTGATGGAAGGGGTCCAAACAATACAACTACAAACCGTTTCATAAAATACTGTGCAGATGTTACTCTATTAAAGATACGTTATTTTTTAAAATGTATTTGTTTAAGTAATCTAATTTAAAATGCATGCATAATACAAGAAACTGTAAATAAATAATAAATGTAATAATAAATTACCTCGCTCATTTGCACTATTCCACACTACCTCACCTTAACAGCTATTAGTTTATTGTTTATGCTGCTTATTTCATGCTTACCTGCTATACCTCAAGTGCCCTTGACTGTTTATTTGCACCAATTTACGCATGTGTGTGTGTGTATGAGTGTTTAGTCTACTGTATGTCTAGTTCTTAGCTAGAGTGTGTTTATATTGTTTGTTTTTTCAATTATTCTATTTTATTTATTGCATTGCCTGTTTGCACCATAGGTCAGAGAGGACTGAAATTTCATCTGTGCTGTATGTCGAGCATGTATAGCATATTTGACAATAAAGTTGACTTGAC